>JAIPRM010000367.1:15117-31140 GCA_025469315.1 Stegophylla sp. TES_Ste_2020 | reverse complement strand
AGCACCAGGCTCGATTCCAGCCCGGCACTCCGAATTTTTGCATTTTTTTTTTCTTATATTATTAACTTCCTTCGTTCAGAATCGTTTTGCTGAAGAAATGATTTATCGTTTCTTTAAAATTTAATACACCCGTCAAGAGAATACCACACATCGTGCGAAGTATGTCCGCTTTTTTTAAATTTTATTATTTTATTTTTTTTAGGACAAAAAACAAATAAAATTATGTTATTGCTGTTGCGCAATGTAATATTTATAATAATCAGTAAAAGAAACGAAAGTTAAAAATTATTAATAGATCAAAAGTTATTGCATTTGTCAAATAGTACTGGGACACCTGTATATAATATATAGTATAATGTACATTCGATTCACAATAGCTCAAAAATTTGACAGCTCGATATTTTTTTTTATTCCCCTAGAAATTATATTAACATAATGTATTATAAGTCTCGTTAACTCGAATATAAAATTGTGATAGTTTAGACAGAGTATATTATATCTCTTAAATCTGGGTATTCTGGGTATTTCATAAACACTAATGATTCTAATAAATGATTCGTATAAACAGAGGTACTCTCATGAACCAAAGTAATTCTGCATGATACTAACTGCCAAAGGCAATAACTATTATCATCAAATGATTAGTGTATATTAATTACTTAATGTCAGGCCATGATATGAACAGTAACTTTGTGGGAAATATTTTACCTATATCGGCAATATATTTAGTTACTTTGTGAGAAAAATTTTTTTAAGGACATTTTGTAAAGTTTTAGGAATTTTTTATTTGTAAATATGGGGATATTTTCAATTTTTTATCAAATTTTAAAATTGTATTTCATTACATAACTTAAAGTTTTGATTTAATCAAGTTAGGTATCTCGAAATAATTACATATCTTGAAGTGAATTTGTATCCTCTTTTAACTCCGAGTTATCGTAACTCGCCTAGTATATTATATACATATATTTATAATTTAATATTTAAAATTATGTTAATATATTTATCTCTTTAAATTAGGTTTCTGTGTCTGATGATTTATATGAGTTTATGCATGAACTATGGATGCAAAACACTCCAATTGGAGAATTGTCTTGATGTGATGCTTAAATTTTACCAACAGTTACCAGCTGCCGAAATTAATTTCAAAATAATCTCATCAACACGCTTGAATGTGCACCCTACACTTATTCACAAGCTTTAAGTTGTATGTCTAAAAACTAATTAATTGAGATAATGAAATGGATAAATTTTTCAATTATTTCTTGTATTAAGAGAATATCATATAAATTATTTATCATTTAGGTGCCAATGTATTCATTACTTTTGAGCACAAAATTCTTTGATAACAATTAACTTACTATGATATATTTTGATTACTTAGTATTCAACAAAGTTTAGAATACCTCAACCAAATATGTCACTAGTTAAGTTAACTTAAAAATTAATCATTGTCTATAATTCATTATGGACATAAGCTCATTATTATGATTATTTGTTATAAAGTGGATCACAAATATGCAGTTTATCACTAAACTTACTGAAATCAAATAATTTCTAGTCTTGACAATAATAATTTATACAAGTACTTACTGTTATTTTTTTATTGTAATATATGCATTGTGCTTAGAGATAATGTCTTATTGTAATGGTTAATATTATTCATAAGAACATGCCATTCCTGTTTTGGTTTTAATTTAATTTATTATTATTTTTGTGTCTTAAACACTTAATTTAAAAAGAATTGAATGATGTTGTTAACACTTTTTTATGTTTATTAGTTAAAGAATTTATTTAGATATTTAGAATATTAGAAAAAGAAAACAAAAGTTAATTTTTGTAATTTTTCAGAAGTTTATTTTTGTACTTGTGTAAATTTATTGATTTTTTTAATGTTATAGGTATTATTTAAATGGGTATATAATAGTTGAATGTTTTTTTTTTTATTTATCAGAAGCTTATACATTGTAAACAGTTTTAGAAAAATTACACACGTTTATTTAGTATCTCATCGAGGCCTTTATTATTAAAACTAGGTATAAATTTCTTGGTATTAGAATGATTGTTGTCCATTGATGGATTGATGTGCATTTTGTTAAAAACAAATATCTCATAATTTAAATTGGTCATTTAAAATTTTAATTAGATACCAAAAACAGTAACAAAATTTATTTTGATGTTTCTTGAAAATATATTAACTTTGTCTTGGCCTAATGCATATTTATTTTTATTTTATTGTGTTGTGTTACATTTTAAAGTTTAAAATAAAGTAATATTATTGTTGTTTTTAATAAAAACATTTACGAGTACAATTGAAACAATGATAAGAAAGGCCCAAATCTAGTTTTTAAAATTTTACAGTATAGGTAAAAACAGTTAAATTATGTTAATTTAAACAATTTTGAAGATTAAATTATGGCCGATTTAGATTCACTAGACTTTAATATAGACCAGGGTTTGGCAGCTCGAAGACCTCATGCGCCCTCAAAGCAATTTTGTGTGGCCTTAAAACAGTTGTTGAACTTTCACTATGATTCATTATAATTTAATATTACCTAAAATATGATGGTTCATACTCCATGTTAAATAATATATTTATAGTGGACACAATGATGCCCATAATAGTTAACAAATGGAAGTCATCCAACTCCTGTGAATTCTTCATATTTTTAGTGATTTTTCTAAATCCAAGTTAGAACATATCAAGCAATCTGCACAAAAACATGTGATAGGTAGTGTTTACATATATTTTTGCATGTGGCCCTCGATTAAAAATGTATGAAAACATGGCCTGTGCGGTTAAAAAGATTGCCGACCCATGATATAGATGTATGTATCACAGGAATACAAGTGAATATTCCAAGTGCTGCTCCTATTCTGGTCGGGATTAAGAAATCCAGGATAATCCAGAGCGCTTGCTAAATACTTTGTTCTCATTCCAAATTACATTTGTTCGGATGATAATAGCCAAATAATTTTAACCAAAATTTTGAATTTGTTTTAATTTTTCTTTGTTCCAATGAATTTTTATTTTATTATTCCTAATAACAGTTGTTCCATTACATATTTATCCAAATAATGTTAGTTTCAATATAATGTTAATTTTAAACATATATTTTATTCAATTAATCACATTTTAAATTCAATATATTTTATTGTTCGCTTATCTTTAACAGTATAGCTATTTTAGTAACAATCATTTAGGGAATAGTGATTTACATGACATTTTTTTTATTAAACAATAAGTTAGTAAATCAGAGAGTAATACAAATACATATAAATCAATGTATAAATTCTATATTAAAATAATCGAAGTTAAAAAGCATAAATAAAATAAATAAAACAGTAACATCTATAGCCAATGAAATAAATATTAAATAGTAAATTTTTAAATATAAAGTTAAAAAACACACACACACACAAAATATATAAATATTGGTATTTAAAAAACAAAAAAAAAAAATATCACAATCAACTTATTTAAAACATTATTATTATGACCGGACTTTATTATAAAGTAAATTGTAGTTACCAGTTTAAAAATGTACAAATTTCAGTAAAAATAGGCGAATAAAAAATTGTGAGCATTAGAATTAACTATGAGCACATTATAAATTGTATTAAATAAATATTGCTTAGAATATACACATAAATATTACTTTAATACCAAATCTGGAGCATATTATTTATTATTTATGTATGTTGCTTATAAAATATTACACAGGCCAACTGTAGAACTGACTGATTATTGGACTTTCTGAGAATTAGTCAGTATCTGTCACAAAAAAAGAATTCGGAGAAATTTTATGCAGTAAGTATGCAGAAAGAACTAAAAGAAAGAACAGAAAATAGACTACGAAAAACAACAATCAAAAATGTCTATTAAATATCTTTAAAATTTGAAGGTAAAGTCAAATCAGAATTAAAAATATGTTGTATTAACTAAAAAACTGACTGAAAACACAAATGATGCTGAGGTTAAAAATGAAGTTACAACTCGTGAACATTAGTTGGAGATTGCTAAACCTAATAATAAATGTCTGAGGGTTATAAACCTAAATCTAGATTTTTTAAAATGTTATATGATGCTTAAAGAGACATTTAGAAATTGATTAACTTACATAACCAGCTAGATATGACAACCAAATGGTTATAATGACAGTGATAATATTACATGATGAATTTGACATTGAAACTCTTATAAACTCAAAGCACATTTAACCCAGTACAAGAAAACCATGATAAAACTTCAAATAATATTGAATGTGCAAAATCCCTTGTTTCTCAATTTCTGACAACAAAAACTAGAAAACATTAATAATTTACATAAAAAAAAAATCATTATTTTATTTAACATTTATATAAATAATATTATTATTCACTCCTTATTATACTAAATAAATGCTGTATGATTAATTTTTTTAATTTACTCATCACTCAGAAGAGCAAATGTTTTTTTTTTTAAATTTAACCAGATGCTTCAATAACAACGGTATTGAGACCTTTAGGTCCAATTGATGTCTTAAATTGTTCAGGAATTGGATGCTCAGAATAATCTCCATCAGCTTGAGGAATCATTACATTTAATTCAGATGACTTGGATGTTACAATTTCTGTATTCAATGAATCTTTGCTTAAATACATTTGGCAGCCATCTGTTTTATCAATAGTAATTGTCGGCACTTTTCCCAATACTTGCATTTGAACTGACTGACAATTAATGAATTCAACAGATGATACTAATGATTCAAATATTACAGATGATTTTTTACAAGAATCCATAACTATTGAATTGATTTTGTTTTTTACTGTGATAGTAGAGTTTACACATTTAAATATGTAAACTACATTATTCATTTCAGCATTGTCAACCACAAGATTTGTGTTGTTTTGTTGATTTTCGATTACCCATTTTTTACCATCACGAGCAAATACTGGAGGTTTTTCCACAGCTGGTTTAGGCACTGACACAGATGAGTGACCAATTACAGCAGGAGCTGGTCCACTAGATCTTATGCTGGGGTTCTTGTGGGTTTGCATATCAGAAGTTACCTTTTTCAAGCCTTAAAAAAATGCAAGATAAATAAATAGAATTTTTTACAAATTGTTTATAATTACTTTTAGTAATATCAGCACCGCGATTGATTTCTGCAAATAAGGCGTTACGGTTAGTTGCATCTGGATCAGCAGGAGCCAAAGTTAAATCATCCATTGGTGGTAAACCACATGGTGGTGGTGGTGGAGGTGGGCCACCTGATGTAGCTATTCCAGCTTTTGCCCAAACAAGTCCAGTTGTGTGGTATTGTTTGACATAAGCTTGAAGGTCAGTCAATAGTTGTACCCAAGTTTTGGCCCATTCAACATGAATTTTGCTCCTGTTATTGATTAAAAATATAGTAAATATCAATAAATAAAAATATGAAATACTTTTCTTTATTATTATTATTTATAAATACTTTTCTTTCCATTCCTTAAGCACTCTGTTTGTGTAGAATTGACCAGTATCATTGCTTTCTTTAACATAAGGAGCTGGAGTTGGTGACTGTAAATTTAATAATAAGTTAAATAATATAATACCTACTCAAATGTATAAATATATGTAAATCATTTAAGTGTAGACATTTAATCATGTATTGTGTACATACAGAAATTTGGTAAATTAAATTTCAAAGCAAATTTATAAAAATATTTAAATTTAATAATACTGTATTAAATGCCAACACTTGGTTTACAATTTTTTAATTTTACTATCATTAAAAATGAATAAGAAATATAAAAAAATTATTAAGTTTTAATTTTATCCAACTATGAAAATAGAAATAGTCTGAAAAAATAATTTAAATAAATTTGGTAGCATCACATGAAATTAAATTTTGTATATTGAATATATATAATATACATACACACACCGTGAATTTTTAAATATACTATAAAAATTATGTTTTTCATAACTCAATTTGTTCATGTTATCTTAAAAGTTATCCCATGGAGATACAAACTTTTTTTTTCAAATGGCAACTCCCTATTTTAATTACGGAATTTTATTTGGGTTATTTTTCTGTCAATTTCGATGTATTGAAATTAAAATTTGAACGAGTAGTTTTTGAATTATTCAAATTTTAGTATTAAGGAAAATCATCTCTTAGACACATAGTTTCTTTGTATTACGTTTTATTATTATGAATATATGATTTTACCAGCTAACACCTAATTAATTTGCATGGTTGTAAAATATAAACTAAAATATAAACTATTTATTCAAATTTTGATTTGCCATTTCCGAAAAAAGTTTCCATCTTCTCAGGACATCCTTTAAGGTCACATGAAAAAAATGAGTTATGGTATAATGGTAAATATAGTTTTTATAGTAACTTGAACATTCCAAAAAAAAAAAAAAAATTCCAAGTTTAGTATTTTTTGGCTAAAACAAGGGGCAAGCATGCTTAAAAAATCACTCTGTATATGCTATGATTTCTCACAGTAAATCATTATCAAACAGAAATGGTTCTATATTACACAACACAAATCAAGAGTTTTTTTTTATCTGAATTTAGAGCGCAAGGTGTGAGACACGAGCTCATGGAGTAAGTGAGGGGAGTCTAGTAAAGAGATCGAAGTGAATGTAGCTGCAAAGTGAGCTTATGTTGCTTATTTCTTGAGCTGGACCTGCCTGTTTATACTACTGAATACTGAATGTACTAATTACAGGCGATGTAGTGCAATGCCTGCTCGTTCGTTATCAGCATAACATCACACATTTTGAACCATCATGGCCAAATTCTGATTTCATTATCGTTATTAATGTCAAAAACTACAACAGGAATAAGAAAAAAAAAAAAGAAATTCTGTGGGTACTATGTAAAATAGGTAATGTATATACTATGCTAAAACTGTCAAAATGTCTACTTTAAAAACAATTAACTTACAAAATTAAACTATTAGTTTCCACAAAATTATTTTTGCATTATAATTCTCAGTGTTAAAATAAAAAAATAAAAGAAATAAAAAGTCGTGGGGTAGCTAAACCAATTTTTTTTAGGAGTTTGTTTACTACAAAATTTTAAAAATCACTAATTTAAAACAAAAAACACAAAATAACATAATTATATAAATTATGGCTAACATATACTAACCACAGCAACCCAGCCTAAAGCAGGTATACTTTCACTAATGGCACTAAGATGATTGAATAATGGAGACCCACGATTTTTTTCTCTTAGAGTTTGGATCTCTTGGATTTTTTTGCTTGTTGGGAGTAATAGTTTCTGTTTTTCACTGTCGCTTGGAGCACTGTGTGTACTGGCGTATTTGATGAATTCATATTGAGCCCTGAAAATGCAAATTCATATTAATAGGTGTTCAAATATGATGTGTTGATAGTATTAGCTATTAAATACCTCAAAGCAGTAATTTTTTATAAAAGTTGTTTTTTACATAGTAGACCGAGTAAAAATAAACAAATAAATGTTTTTTATTTTTTTTTATTTAAATTTCTATTTAATAAGACTAGAGGTTTGATATTTTAATAAAAGAAACTTTAAATTAAAATGTACCAATAAACAATTTATTATTATGCAGTGTATGTGGTCAAATAGATACATTAACATGTTATTTGGGCACACATTTCGTATGCTATCTATAAGCAATTACATTATCTAATGTAGTCAAAACAATGCAACTAATGCATATTAAGTAGGTAACTATACTACATGCCCAGAATCCATCTCAGTATTATTTATTATATTCACATTTTATTTATTCAAATTGAAAGGTCTTTTAAAAGAAATTTATTTTGAGTTACATTAATTATGATACTCTAATATGCAGTAAAGAACTAAACTTTTGAAAAATGTTGATAAATAAAAAAAAAACTGGAAATATAAAATTACATGTTAAATAAAATTTTATATTTGGAATAGTAAAGGTGTACCTATCTAATTCAAATTTGTATCTGATCTACTAACTTTTTGGTTGACACCGTAAAAATATGCAAACACATAAACTTTCGGACCCAGTTATTGTATAGGTATTATACAAATAGCTGAATTTTATTTTAATATTTGACACTATGACACTGAAATTTAATATATTTCTAAACGCAGTAAAATAACTAAGAGTAGTTAGAAATAAAAGTTGTAATTCTTTATTCAGAGGTTAAACGAGAATAAATGTATTTTTACCTAATTCAAACTAACATTGTAAGTTGATAATCAGGTATTCCAGATTATAAAGCTATTTTAAATATAACTTACTGAAAAGCGCTGAGCACAAGTGAGGCTTGAGTGGATACTTCACCACCAATTTGATTGGATAATTGGATAAAAGTAGCCAAAGGACCCTGAAGTAGATCCTCGAATCCTTGTACACTCATATTGAAAGATTTAATGCTAAAGAAATATATAAATATATGTAAAATAAAAAGTTTTAGTTACAGATAAGTAGGTACTATCAAATTAAAAATTATAATCAAGTAAATTTTTAAAATCTGTGTGGGTGTATTAGATTAGATCTAAAAATAGTAGAATGACACTCAGTCTTATGACCTAGTTATAGTCATTATATATATTATATAAGCATTATACCTATATATTATCATATTAAAAAAAAAAAAAAGGTATTTTGTAAGTAAACATTTTAGATTATTGTAATATACCAAGTAAATAAAAGAAAAATTAAGAACCTAAGCAGTTATGTACCAATTTATATGGAAAATAATATTCATAGGGAACACCTATGTATTTTAATATAACCATGATAAAACATAATTCCATTGCCAAAAACATTAAATGAATTAATATTGCATTTAGTTGAAAAATGGTTAAAAGAATTATACTCACTATGAAGTGGTAAATTAAATTTTTACACAAACGAAAAATTGGATAGATACCTACTATTGATGTTAATAACTAACAACTAACTTATAGGTTGTTACCTACTTATAGGTTTATTAAAATTTAAACAATAATATCTGATTTTATTCAATACTGGATTAAATGGTATTGAACTACAATCATTTGACATTCTAATCATCCCATGAACATCACTGAATCATCCAAGTTTAACTTGGACTTTAAGACCAGTGAGGAAGCCGTAATGTTAATTTTTAATTTTTACATAATAGAATGAAAACATTAAATGAATGCAGTAACAATAAAAAAATTGGATCCCCATAAAATAGGCTGGAGTGTTAAGACATTCCTGATAAATTTAGTCATGGCAATCATAGACAATCAAGTATATGTGGTAATTTCAAGTTAGGTATTAAGAATAATTATCATACCATTGCTTTATTACAATTTAAATTAGATTTAATTATTGTTTTTGCATAGATATAAGTTGTTAAGTGATTAAGGTTAAGTTGATTAGGTAGTCATTATCATGGTTATCTAGAGTATCTAGTAAATATAGACCCTATTTACAAGTCCTATCAATTAATTTTAAAAACAATGCACAACATTTTGATATGTTATTGTAACAGACTGTAGGTACTAAATAAGAGATGACACACATAATATGATCTTACATGCAACAATTGAATAAAAATTTTGAAGCACTTAAAATTATACACGGCAAGATCCACAAAAAGTATCCACAGTGCACAGATCGTTATGTACTAACTATATTATTATGAGGGAGTGTATACCCATTGATATAAAATATAAAATGTATTTTATAAACAATGGTATACCTACCTAAAGTAGGTATTCGAGTGTAATAAACACGTACTATTTATAGTGATTAAAAAATTTGCGACGAAAATACCTAATCTAAAAGAACAAAGAGCTCGTGGAATTAAAATATGAAGATCAAATAAACACGCAGAGAACGAATTTAGCGTAAATGAAAATTTGTTGTGGCGTTGAATAATATGTCACATTCTTCAGTCCGAACGTCGTTTTCATGTCATACAGTTACCTCGTAGCCATTAGTGGCACTTGACACACATGATGATAATATTAATAAATTATACAGTAGGATTCATACTGATGACTCACCCGGATGACGACAACAACAATAAACTGGGCGCTGTACAAGAGATAAACAAGATATGTTCAAGCACGAACACCCAAGTAATAGACTGCTGCCGCTAAACACGGTTGTTTGACTGTTTAGGGAAAGGATAAGCGTCGATGTGGAAGGGAAACACGTAATCGTAAAAGGCAATAAAACGCGAGAAGCCACAAAACAGTAGTACGAACAAACGGAACAAGAGCGGTCTACATAGACGATGGACACGCTATATGTCAATCCTATTGAGGCTACGTTATCATCTGCTGCCGCTGTCGTCACTGTCTATTCGCATAGAATCCTATGCTATTCGTCGCATCACGGTGTATCGCGGCTCGGCTGGTGTACGGTGTAGCCAACGTGAAGACTTCGTGATTTCTCCGCCGCCGACGATGACGCGAATAAAACCGAGCCTAAAAAGCCGGACATACATCGCGCACTATGGGTATTCTTCGCTCCTCGTGCGGATATTTTTTGGTGGGTGTGTTGAATTTTAAACAAAAGATAAATTATTTATACAAAAAAACGATTTTGAGCCGAGCTTTAGTTAATATCATGTACGTCCGTGGTTAATATACTACAATAAATAATAATTGTTAATAGTATATGGAGTATGTTTTTTTAACAATTAATGTTATTTAATAACAGAATAATCCTTGTCGATTTAGTTATTCGTGTGAATGATCAATTTATTTTGATATGTTACGTAGTATAAATAGCGGATTCAAGTGACGGAATAAATGAGGTAAATCCCCTCCCCCATGAGCTTATTTTATTACTATATTATTATTATTAGTACTAGGATTTTGTAGCAAAATAAATTATCAAAAAAAAATTTACAGTATGCAATAAAAGAAAAAAAAGCTACCAACATTTTTTGTTTACGTTTAAAAAGTTTAATGACACGTCGTTTTGAATATTTTTTCATATGACATTATTTAATTAAACTTATTTTATTTAAAATGGGAAGGTTGGATTTCAGTGGTGTTTTCAGTTATGCAGAAAAGCTAACGCGTGCACTTACAAAACTGGGTAAACGATATCGAATTTAAAATTTTAATAAATACACGCCTCCTCTACTTTTCGATAATAATAACTAATCCCGAAGACCGCCACCCTTGACGATATTGAGTGTTGTTAGCAACTATTAACGGACTGGGGTCATCGGCGTTTTTTGCTACTCTGGTCAAGATATTAGTTCATTACACTTCAAACATGTTGTAGGTACATCATACATCGTTAAACTTTGTTGTTTGGTGAAATACTCAGAGTTAATTATTGATAAACGAGAAATAATTCTGTAAGTATATTATACTAATAATTGTTCTGCGCTTTAAATGAAACCAACCACAAAGAAATATCGAAGAAATGTGCTAAAACCTGAAGTGTTCGGTTTGGGACCAAATTTGTGCTATCTTAACTATAATCCCCCTAGGAGTGAGCAAATGGGTTTTTTTAATTCAAAATTCGTATTTCATTATTTTATTTATACACGATTATTTTAGTGATGCCAATGAACCAATATCAAGTGAAAAAGTTGATCAAGGACGGCAACGTACAGAATTTGGAAGAAAAGTTATTGAGTGGTGAAGGATATAAATTGATAGGGCATTATTCGGTGAACCCTAAAGTGAAATCCTTTTTGCAGTCAGTCCCAATATACCTGGTAAATAATAATATAATATCTTGTATAATATAATGAAATAAAAAAATGCATTTTGCCATTTACTTTTAATTACATGTATTTTTTACCTACATATTTAATTTTTTTGATCTTATTGAAATACAAAAATTCAACATGTTCTATATAAATACTAAGTATAATAACGTTAGTTCTTGTGGTTGTAGGTATATTCTTAAACACCATTTTGAATTTTCTTTTTAGTGTAAGATTTATAATTTTTGATTTTATCCCATTTGATTTAAATTGTGGAATACAAAATATATCAATATTTAGGTTTCATAGGATGATATATAGAATACAGATATTATAATTAATTTAGTATTATTTAGAAAAAATGATAACAAAACAAATACCTTGTGAATTTTACGAATTTTGTATTTAAATTTATTTTAAAATAATAACAAAATTTATGTCATACATAAGGGTTTTCTTTGATTATAGGTTTGAAAACAATCGATAATACAAGAAAAATCCAAGTAGGTCAGTAATGGTATGATTAGGAAAGAATACACACGCATTGATGAATATTAAATTGATATTAATTTATAATAAATGCTATATTTATAGTAGCGGTAACTGTTCACGAACCCCCACTAAAATATTATAAATTCATAATACAAAAATGGTGTTAAAATTAACTGTAGAGTGTAGGAGCTATGATATTTTTAACCAGTGGTTCTCAACGGTAGCGATACCCTTCCTAGTGGGCGGTGAAGAGGTATTGAGAATACATTTTGAGTGGTAGGGGAGCGTGGGCAAGTCTTGGGTAATAGGGTGGTATTGAGCATCATGTATATTATATATTTTACATTAAAACCTAAACACTGAAGAAAAATAAAAACTGAAATACAAATACTTTGCTGAACGCACTATGACTATTACCTGTAATATTTTATTTTTTCTGAACGTTTTGAAGGTGTTTTGTCCCTAGAAGTTCCTTAATGGGTCGGATATCCCTTTATGACTATGGAAATAGCAGATATACAGGTTCAAGGAGAAATGATCGAACATTCAATTAATGAGATATTAAAAAAGCCAGCCCAGCTCTAAAAAAGCCAATTATATATATTTTCTATTTAGTTTTTAGTAATACACTTTCAAAGTAGTATATCTTTTTTTTTTTTTAGGGGTGTTTATATGATGGTGACTTCAAAAAGATTGAGAACCATTGTTTTAAACGAATCTAAGAGACTTTCCTTCTTTACATTAAAACACATAATGTTTCTGATGAGGCGTGCTAAGTATTTTCCATTAAAATTTGTAAATATTTTATTATTATATTATAATATTATATTGCTCTAAATTAAATTTTTAATATAATAATTAGATAATGGTACACATTCAATGTCTCGTTAAATTATTGTCATTACAAAAATGAAAGCATTGAATAATATTATAGTTTATAAATAAAATTGTATGATTACCGGAAACACAATATTTTGTTTTGTAATATTATTGCCTGATTTATAACTATATATTTCATTAACTATCAAAATTTACGTACTTTTGACTTGTATAAATAAATTGCTTCAAATTTCGAAATTGTAAAATCAATTGTTTTTTAGATGCTTGTTAAGTCTACCAATCTATTTCAGTTGCTTATTGTCGATTAAATTACGCATTTTTAACTTTCGGAAATTAAGAGAGAATTACGTACAGTAATTAATTTAAATAATTACATTTGTATTTTGTAGATTGTTTAATGCAAAAGTGAATAAAAAGAAACTAGTTTCCATCTAAACTAGTTTATTTTTTAAAACGGTTATAATAAAATACAGCCCAGTCCTAACTGGAATGCAGTTTATCACGAGAATTAATTATCTATTGATCATTTTCAAAAATAATTAAATTAACATGAATTATTCTGTTAATTATTATTTATAATTTATTATTAATTAAAAATATTCAATATATAAAACTAACAGTATAATTGTTCTGTTAATTAAATGAAATTGCTCTTAAATTATTTTATTGAAAAAATGAATTTTCATTTCTTTAAAATTTAACTCACTCAGCACGAATATTCTATCCGAAAAGCGAATAATACCCATGGTATTTTGTCAATCCATCTTTTTTACGAGTGAAAATATATAAAAAGATACGTCCTTATAATATAATGTTGTAAACTTTGACGCGTTTAGAATCAGAATCAGATTCGATTGAATGATCAATGGCATTGTATTATTATTTGCTCCTCGGGTGGGATTCCTACTCTTAGAGTGTGTGTTGAATTTTAAACAAACGATACATCATTTCTTCAATAAAACGATTCTGAGTGGAGCTTCAGTTGATATAAGACAATTTTGTTTATAATTATAAAGTTTACAAATATAAAAAAAAAGGTTTTGTTCTAATATTGATAAATTACTTCTGAAACATACCATCTAGTGAATTGTGATTCAAATAGTTGCTGATCGAAACTTTTGGACAAGTATGTCATATGATAAACTGTTTACAGGAAAAAAAAAGTAAAGTAAAATAAAATAAAATAAAGTGAAGTAAAGTATAGACAAGAAAGCCGGACATACTTCGCACCACGCACTGTGGTCCAAAAAAATTAAAAACTAGAATTTTTGAAATAAGCATGTCAAGTAGTGTCATTAGAGTGATTTTGGTAAAAATAATTAAAATTTTGATAAATTTGAGGTTTGTAAAGGCCTGTAAAGTATCGAACATCGTCTTTCTAAGGTGGTCTTTCTAATGTGAGAAGTCAAATCATATCTAAATTTTATGAAAAAGACATCTGTGCAATTTTCAAAGTAATATTTTAAGTCAATTTTGTGCAATGACATTTTATATACGTCAAATAGCTGATAATACCATTTATTGTACTTATAGCGTCATTTTTTTTTTTTATGCAGTCATGCGCACTTAAGGCATTTACTATTATTAGATAAAAGAAAAAAAAGTTGCTCATTTTTGGCCTTTTTCAATATATAAGTGTTTATTTTTTAAAAAATGTTTGATTTTACATGAAATTCTTAATATCTAAAATCAAAGTTATACTCTACTGTAAATCCAAATTTTTCAGTTGTTTAATTAAATAAATTATGTAATACACAAGACTCTGAAAACAAAACAAACATTTATTAATATAGTCTTCGGTGAATTTTCGTATGAACCTAGAAGTAATCAAAATTACTGATTAATTTTTAAATTCGCTATCACTACGCAAACGAAAAAAATTACGTAAAAGTATAGCAAATAAATTTTGATTTACAATAAAGTATAACTAAAGTATAACGAATAATAACCTGTATTAAGTACTATTTTAAGACAAATCCGGTTTCAAAAAGTTGCTGGTCGAGACTTTTAGATAATTCCATATGAAAAAGTGTTCGAGAGTTCATGGAAAAAAAAATAAAAAAATAAACATAATTTTAAAAATGATTAAAAATCGCTTTGCTCAGAATCCAAAAATTAATAGAAAAAAAAATAATAATAAAAAAATATATAAACATTATTGTAAAATAACTAACTTCTATGCTTCGCTCAGATTCTAAAAAAATAAAAGTCATTGTTAAAACGCTAACTTCTTTCGAGTCTTATTCTCCTATTTAATTTGACTGATATTTGTTTTTACGATGTTTTTTTAATAACTGTAATGGCTAAAAATGCTGTCTTGTACAAGTAAATATAGAATGAAAAAGTAAAAGTGTTGATAATTTTGGTTATCAATATTTACGAAAATCTAAAATGTATCATATGCAGTTTCACTAAATTTCAATCAATTAATAAATCAAATAGTTCTACTTTCATCGCTAATTTAGATGTATGAATCTATTTTTTAAATGAAATTCATTATTCTCATTTTTTTTCACGCCTTCCAAACTACTAGTCATGGCCCCTCTCTGGGTTGCTACCCCCCAAGTCACAGCATGAAATCCACGGATAACTAATCCAACTATTATCAAGCTTGATACCGTTGTTAAAAATTCACAAAATTTTTAAGTTTTCATGTTAATTACCAAAATGTAAGAGGTCTGTTGACCAAATTGAATTATTTTCGTAATAGTTTAAGTGTAATTGATTGTGATTTATTACTCCTCACTGAAACATGGCTAAATACCAAAGTAAATGACTCTGAGCTGGGTCTAAATAATTTTCATATTTTCCGTACTGATCGATCAAATGGGTTTGAAACTAGGGGTGGTGGCGTTTTAATTGGTGTATGTACTGGAATAAAATGTGAGCGAATCGATGTACCTATTATTTCTGGAATTGAACAAGTATTTGTAAAAATTTTTTTTAAATATATTAAAGTTTTGGTGATTTGTGTATACATTCAACCTTCTGTTGGTAGGGAAGTTTATTGTGAACATTGTGAACTA
>JAIPRM010000367.1:0-15017 GCA_025469315.1 Stegophylla sp. TES_Ste_2020 | reverse complement strand
AATATTATCTCACTGACATATATGTCTACTTGACCTGAAAAAATCTCAAAAATCGTTAGTCAATTTTTTTTTTTTTATAACTGTTTGAAGTTAGAATTTCGACTGAATTCGTTAGTTATATCTAAAATCATGCACTTTAACGTACATATAAGAAAATTGGTTCGACCGATTATTTTGTAATTTAATGTCTAGATAGAAAATTTCATTGCGAATACTTTGGTGCAATAAAATTTCTTACGGACAAAGAATTAAACATTTTACAAGGGTAAGACTGAAAAAAACTCTAAAGTACGGACACTAAAAGGTATTTGTTATTCGCTTATCTTATTGTACGTATTTTTTGACGCTAAATTTAATATGATACAAGTCGGTAATTACGGTGTGGTCTTTAGACTGCCACCTAAATACATTTCTTAGAGCCTCAACGCCTTATCAGTTGTCACTTATTACACGGACTGCCATGTATATGTATACACTATTATATGTATATGTGTATGTTTTGACTATTAAATAACAGTATCTAACCTACTATTTTATATTTATAGTATTAGCTTCCTTCTTTATATTATTAACTTCCCTCGTTGAGAATCGTTTTATTGAAGAAATGATTTATCGTTTCTTTAAAATTCAATACACCCGTCAAAGAATCCCACCCGTCGTGCGAAGTATGTCCCGCTTTTTTTTTTTTTTAATAATACTTTATTATGATAATTCCATAAAGTGTTGTTTTAATGGAAAATGAGTATTCCTAAGAGATTCCCAGTCTAATGAGATGGTGGCATTGAAAAATCCATTGACATATCAAAATTTAAGGGAATGACAAAAATGCATATTATGGAATTTAATTTTGTTTTGACTCAATATTAAATGAGATAGCTGCCATAAATAAGTACCCTTTATAGTCCTACATTAACAACACAAAAAATAGGTAATCGATTCCTCTCACCAACATGAGCTCATTTTCAGAGTTTGTACATATTTTTTCCTATATTTTATTTATCTTTATGCTTATTTTCACAATCGTTTTTAGTGTGCAAACAAGAAATGTATATTTGCATCTTGGCAGTGTGATGGAGACGATGATTGTAATGATGGGCTTAAAACTGATGAACTTAATTGTCATTCTACGTCTAAGCCTTACCCCGTTGAAACGATTACTACACCATCTCCATTTATCACTAATGTTAGTAACAAAAGTTTCTTTTCATTTTATTATTATTATTATTATTATTTTATGTCTCATATAATATAATTATTAATTTAGGGAACGTGCAATGAATGGTTATTCCGATGCAGTAATGGTAAATGCATTCCTTATTGGTGGAAATGCGATAAAGTTATGGATTGTGAAGATGGATCAGATGAAGAACAGTGTGGAACCACAGCACCTACAGATGGTAAACCAAATACCACAGTACCAACTCCAAAAAATATGTGTCCTCAACATTATTTCCAGTGCAACTCTGGTATGTGTTCTTTTTTTTTTTTCTTTTTCAAAGTTAACATTATGAAACACACTAATACTTATGATTTTAGAATCTTTTAATATGTGAGTGCTTCTTTGAAATTAAAAGTTATTGTATTGCCCTAGGTTTATGCATTGAAGATTCATGGGTATGTGATGACATTTTTGATTGCGATCAAGGTGAAGATGAAACCAACTGCAAAAATAATAACTTTGTGGGTCGCTGCAAAAATAATAGCAGGGAATTTAAATGCCGTATTTCTGGATCATGTATTAGTATTGAAAAAGTTTGTGATGGTTTACCTCAATGCCCGGACGCAAGTGATGAAATGTTTTGCACAAATAATAATCAAAGTAATTATTGAAAATAAATAACGACAATAATTTTATTGATAACGACCATATTATGATATTTGAACAGAAACTTTATTTATTATTATAATATTTTAATTATTTTAGCTCAAGTAGTAAGTTGTGGAATTGGTCTATTCCAATGTGATGGTAACAGATGTTTACCAATTAAAAAACAATGTAATCATCATAGAGATTGTTTTGATGGCACTGATGAGGAGCATTGTGATTCAAAGAATATTACTTTAAGTGTGCATGTAAGTGTCTATATTTATTTTTAGGTATTTTATGATATATCTATTCAGTCACAATCGAATAATACAAAAAAATGATGGTCCTCGCATGTAAATTAATGCAAGTCCATTTTTTCAAAATTTTCTTAAGTCCATATTTGTGATGTTTGATGTAAGATATAGGTTGCTGTAAAGTATTGTAACTCTAAAATTATTATATGAAAATATACAAAAGATGTATACTATTGCAAGTCCTAAACTTCACAAGGGGTATAATCGCATACATCCAATGTTTACCACTATGAATGACTAATCTTCTAAAATTAAATTTGAAAAATACATTTCATTTTTCACTTTTCCTGCAAAGTTGTATTTTTGTGACTTGCGTTACTTTACGTGTGGTGTACAGAATGTATTATTAAATTTTTGTTAAATTTCTGTAATTATCTTGATAGATATTGTTAATAGAGGATTATCTTTGATTTGAATATTTAATTTAAATGATTACTTTAAGTCAGTTGGTAGTTGAGTGTAGATTACATTTTCTATTTTTAAAAGTTTTATAAATCTAAATCTTGTTTCGGATGGAGCTAGTATCTTGCTGTATTTTGAGGTTATTCCAAAGCCACTTAACAAATTGTATGGTGCTTATTCACTCTCCACTCTCATATGGTTTTTTATTTCATGGGATGTAAAACTCAATTTGAATACATGTCTATGTTTGATAATAGTAGTATATATGAGTAATAGGTTTATTCATTATATTATATAATACAAATCACATATATCATTATTTGCAACTTTTATACCTTAAGTACACAAAAAATTTACATTTTATTTATTACTGTATCCACCATTTTTTAAAAAAATTATTTTTAACATTTTACTTTCTTATGTGCTTCAATTTAATTTGTGATTTCTGATATATAAAGTTAAAACTAGACGATGATAAATCTGTGTTAAAACAAATTACTATAATATATTTCGTTAAACTATTCCCTGAGAAAAAAAACTCGGATGGTAAAATTAATTTCCTTTTTTTAAATTTTTTACAGGTGACTGCAATGTCTATTGGTGAACATGAATCCACTTCAAACTCTTTAACATTATATTGGTCGAATCCGAGAAACTTAAGTTTGGAATATTTACCATCAATATGTGAATCACGTATGCTAGAAACATGTGTTAATAAAACGTGGATATCTACAACTAGCTATAAGTTTACATCACTTAAACCATTTACGTTGTATAATTTAACCGTGTATGTCAGACAAAAAACTATCCCTGATATTATTTATCCGCCTGTTGTTTTTGTTCTTGCATCAACTTCTGAAGGAGGTATGTATATCTGAATAATTTCAACTTAATAACAATAATTTTATTCTTAAAACTTGAAAATTAAAATTATGTTTAAAATGATATTTTAGTTCCAAGTGCTCCATTAAATGTAATAGTTAAACAAGTAAACGCCGAAGAAGTATTAGTGACTTGGACTAAACCAGAAAATCCAGCTGGTCGCATTTCATCATACAATGTTTATGTTGAGCCACCACACCCAGCAATGGTCTTATCTGTCGAAGCTGATTACAATAATGGTACTCAGTCATATCCTGTCCGTTCATCACTGTACCGTAGAAATATCGAATATAGTTTTTGGGTAATTATTTGATTGGTTAAAATAATTTTCAAGTGTAATTAACTTAATTATATTATACCTAGGTTACTGCTAAATCGTCAGAATTTGAATCTGAACGTTCTGCCGTAAAAAGATTCCACTTTGATGAGGATTCATTGGTAGACGTTAATTTAAAATTAAATGTAACTGGAAGAACTGAAAATAGCATTACTTTAACTTGGGATAATGTTGAACATGCAGATGGTTTTAACGTCGTGTCCTCTGCGCCGATTAAAGAAGGACCTTATCCTAATTCTGTCCAGTCTTTTAATGTATCTAATGGAAAGAACGTTACAAGTAATTATTACCTAAATTGCAGTTTAAATAAATTTTGCATTTTATAAAATTATTTGTTTTAGTTACTAAATTATCACCAGGTGTGACTTACACGATAAATGTTTTACCATATAATAAGAGATATATTGGCATGAAATACACTATTGTGACAAAAACTGAAGGTAAGATTATTGATTTGAGTATGTTCAGTAACAATGAGGATTTTTAATTAATTATTTATTTTATTAGGTAAACCATTACCATGTGTGACAAATATAACTGGTTCTTTGGTCAATATTAAAGACAAAAAAGAGTCTACTATTCGAGTACAATGGGTCGCACCCAAACAGATTGGAAAATCCAAGTGGCTGTATGGAGTTTATTACGGAACTAATACCAATGAACTTCTCAGTGGTACGCTAATCGAAAATCATCATTTCCTTTTAGATGATAATTTATTGAATTTTTAGGTCCAAAATACAATACCTCTGCTACTATAGCTATTTTGAGCAATATTGAATCTTGTACATCACTTATGATCGATGTTGGCATTATTGGTAATTATGGCATTGGACCGTTGTCTAAGAGACCGTTGGATATTATTACTCCGTTTGATCCAACTGTTCCACCTAAAGACATAAAAATTGAAGAGAGTGAACACTCAGAACGTCCAATGATTATTATTAGTTGGAAAGCATCTTGTCATCCAGTTCAACAGTCTTACAAAGTAAACATAATATGTATTTAAATTATATTTTGATAACTTAACAAGTGACGGGAGGGGAGGAATGCCTCATTAAATATTCAAATAAAAAATGTTCAGCTATTAACTAAGTATTTAAAACAAAATTCCATATAGCCTTTGTAATATCACGGATGTTTATTGAAATAATTTTAATGCATTATAAATATATAATGCGAAATTTCTACTGAAATTTAAGCATACTCTTTTTATTTTTTATTTGAGAGGATAAGATATAGAAAGAACTAAAAATATCATAAATATTTAAATGATGTCATATTTTATACATTTGTTTCATTACATTTAAGAAATATTTTTTATATTTTTCATTTAAAACGAAGTAAAATTGATTGAATAAAACTGAGGAATAATGTGTGCGTTAGTTTTAAAATTGATACATTTTAACCTAAATTAAACTTTTCATTTATTAATTTTATAATTTATTGTTTCAAGGTTAACATTTTAGAGTCTAACAGAAATGAAAATGTTGAAATCGATGTTCCAAATGTATCCGATGCTGAAGCTAAAACTAGCTTTTCCATTAATTATGGTGGAAATTATTTTATTCGCGTTTCAACTGTAACACCAAATGCTATCCCTTCACCGTTAATTAATTATCGGGCCCCTCAATTACCTTCTCCGCACCAAGTTAAGGTGTTCAACAAACCTAATGGCCAATATGAAATATATTGGAAAAAACCTAATTTACCTTCTAAACTTCGAGCATCGTAAGTTCAAATTTTTGTTATCATGAGACGATCTTGATATTATGTGTGTATGATGTATTTTTCTAGGGTACATTATTTGGTGCATATGTCTGAAGGCAGTGAATTAAATGTCACTACTGCTAAGACATACAACGCTGAAGATACACCATTTATTATCAACAATTCTCCGACAAGCAGTCAGTTATCAGTGGCTGTTCAATTGGCAACAGATGAGGGTTTTGTTTCTGAAATGTCTGAAGTCTTCTCTTTTATACCCCAAAACGGTTGGTAGTAAAACAAATTGAATTTTATTTTTAATTAATCAACTTCATATTTGTTTACAGTTATGAGTCAATCTCAAAATGTTGTTGGCGTCAATACCGGGTGGACTTCTATTATTCTGGTTTTAATGGTAATAGGACTATCTGCAGGCTTGGCATATTTCGTTGTTAGACATAGGAATCTACAAAATAGCTTTGTGCAATTTGCTAACAGTCGATATGATACACGATCAGGATCAGCTACGTTTACTGGAGTTGATAGCCTCGGTTAGTAAAATATTTTACTTAAACAGTATATGAATTTAATATTTAAACAAAATATATTTGTACATTTCTAATCGAGTTAAATTGTTATTATTTTATTTTATTATGCCATCGTAGGTTTAGGAGTATTTAAAGGTATAAATATTTTAACGCTATTATTCTAAATAAATTATTGTTATTTATTTTATAATAATTTCGATATATTTTAAATATTCACTGATACATATTATGTTTTTCAGATGATGAGCCAGCAGTTCAAGGCTTTTCAGATGACGAGCCACTAGTCATTACTACTTAAAATATTATCAACCGATTGTTCCGTCATCTGTGATAAAGTGAAACTATTCATCTCAATCCAAGTGACATATTATTTTATATTTATTAGAATATAATTTTTATTAAGTTGATTATTTTAATACTACTTACTGGAAATAAAACTTGCTGTAAGTGTTTATTTTTATTATCGAATGTATAATTTTATCTTCTTTTTTTATATGTATATTCTTAATTTACTTTATTTTAATTAAACTGTTTGCTTTAATTATAATTTAACATACATTTAACAAACATGCAAGGTTTGTTTACCGGTTGGTTCAAAAAAAAATATATATATATATTGACTATTTATATATAGTCTTAAGCTTCTAAATGCATCAAACATAATCACTATGTTGTAATTTTTTAATTTTTTTTCATATCTATAAAATAGTAATATTAATTGCCTTAACACAAATTGAGGAGAATATGAAATGTGAAATAGTTTTGAAAATCTTATTCTTGAATTTATAAAAAAAATTAATATATTTTATATATTTATTATCATCCATAAATATACCACATTATTGACTATCATCGGATATTTTTCAATTGAATTTGAAAATTAAAAACTAAAACTTCAAGTATTATAAAACTTTAAACAGAAAAAATGGAAATCACAATTTTTTTTTTAATTGAAATTAATGAAGTTTATAATTTTGAATCAAAAATATTCCCAAGTTCAAATGTTAAAGTGAACCTAAGAAATATATAAACAATATGCATTATTAAGCTCTATAGAGATAATGGAAAAAAAAAAAAAAAAAAAAATATTAACATATTGTGCTACATATATTATATTGTTTCATAATTAATCTTATTTAGCTATTAGATTTTATTATTATCATTGAAAACAATGTTTAAAAATACTTTCTACAGTAATTCAGTAATACTTATATTTAAAAATGTAGGAAGTTAAAAAATTAAAAACTTCTTACTTTTTTTCAAATACATACCTAATACGATTCATTTCAATATTAAGATTTAGATGACAATAGTTATTTTCTTTAATTAACATAGAGCTAAAACCCAGCTCTCTATTATTTTCTTTAATTATGTGTATTCCCTAATATATCAATTGTGTTTCCTGAAAGTAACAGTAAAAAAAAAAAACAATTTCTTTACCAGACGTAAAAACAATAGTTATTATTAAAAAATATTATGTTGCACATGCAGTTTTTGTAGTTTCTGATTTGCAGTAAATTAAATTCCTACCCTTCTCTCCATTTTTTTTTTTCAATCTTTAATTAAAATTTCTAAGAAACACTTTTTTTTTTTTTAATTTAATTTAATACTCAAACAATTGTCACTATAGCAATAATAAAATTAAGAAAACTGATCAAAATGTATGCATATTACTTGTATACTAATATAATTCCTAGTAAAAGTGATATCATTATTTTTTATTTTTATAGAGAAATAATAATGAGATAATGCTCCATTAAATGTGTTAAACTATTCTATGATGGCTCACTTCACTATCTTAAGTAAACTCAATCCCTAATTATTTCATCCTCCCTTTTTAATTTTAATATTTACATTTTATGCTCAAATATATGTTTATTTTCATTGTAGTTTACTAATACAGAAATAGTTGGTTAAAAATGTTACTATATCTTCTATTGGATATCATTTATAACTGCTCAATGTTAGGATAAAAAATATTTAAGTAGCTCCTATAATTTTTTTTTTTTTTTATGTTTATACAACTAATTGACAAAGTTCTTTTGTGAACTAAAATAAAATCTAGTATACTATTCAATAATGCTGTGGATTTTTTTATTTTTTTTATAATTTTAATTTTTTACACCAAAACATCATTTTAATGTATTATTTTTTTGAGAAACCAAATTTTTATTTTACGATTTTTTAGCGAGCTTTTTCATTATTTAAAACCATTTTATGAGGTCAACTGTATAATATTCTTTTTAATGAAAAATTGTGTTCATAATTTATATTTTGTTTTTTTCATAGACCTTATATTATACGGGTGATGGACTATTATGGTTTAACACTACCTCCTACTAGTTGAAAGTCTTGAGTTTATAATTGAGTGTTGAGATTTGAGGGTCGAGAGTGATCAAACAACTGTTTCAATCATTTCACAAATATTCTTGTTCATCAGAATACGTTTTTACTGTCTTAAAATTATTCTTTCTCTTAGATCAGTTGTTTTAACAAATTTAACTGCTTCAGTCATTTCTGTGTCTTTATAGGTTAGGATAAGAGCATAGATGATAATATAATTGAGAATTTTCAACTTTACTGAAACAAAATTATGATCGATTTAATCCCTGTAAATCCAGTTTCTAAAATTGAATTCCGTCTGCTCTGCATCTATTAAATTAAGGACTATGGTTTTTTTACTGTATAAAACAAAATATAAAACAAGGAGAGCCAATTATTTTTTTTTAGACGACGAACGTATATGTATGTATTTAAAAAAAAAAAAAAATTATAAAATCAATTAACACATTTCTATTATTATATGAGTATTTTGCATAAAACTTAAATACAACCATATTATAAAAAAAATTAATATGTATACATTGTTATGAGAGCAAAAAAATGTGCAGTATAGATAGAAACCATTGCTTTTGTAGCATCATTTGATTTTAGTTTTACTATTAATTATTAAATGTCATTATTGGACAAATATTTGAATAAAATTATAGTACCAAAGTTAGAAGTTATAAGATTACTTGTGAATGTAATGATTTTTTTTTTATTAGCTTTTCATAATAGTTATGAATAATTATTTTGAGTACAATGTATTCGTAAATTATTAATAATTATAGGTTGTGAAAAATGTATTTATCTGATTAATGAAAATTAAATATGTAATCGTGATATTTTATCTACTTTAAATAATTATTGTATAAGAATAAAACGGTTTGTACTCTATATATTAGTGATTTTTATTTTTATGGATCATATATTAATTATTAGTTGTGTTTTTTTTCCCCCGCCATATTAATATTATTTACTTTATCATTTTGGCCATAAAAATAATATGTTCAGTACATTTCCAATATTTTTCATAGCCTATAAACAAATGAAAAACATATTTATCTTTGTACAATTAATCTATAATTTTTCTACTACCTAATTGTATATTATTTTTTTTATTTACTTATATATATATATTATATATTATTTAAAAACACGTTTAGCATACTATACTGTTTAGATGTCAATGCGTCTAATCATACAAATTAATTGTGCGTATCGTTATTTTCATTATTATTATTATTATTATTATTATTATTCTAATTATTATTTATTATTATTACATATATATATATTATATTATTGTCTTTTAGTTTGCATTATGACTGATTATATTTTAATTTAAGAAGTGTGTTTGTTTACATTGATACCTATGTATTTTATTATGCTTCCGTTTATTATTATCGTAATTAAGATGGATGTGTCCCGCGAATGATGTAATACCAAATTTTAGATGTGTTGGTTGTTAATGTGAAATAATACAAACTCGTATATTTATTTGGTATTTTTTCTACCGTTATTTTAACACTTTTGCGATGTCTTATTTTTCCTATTCATCCCGTCTATTGTTGCTGGTCTAACTTAATAAAAACAAAACTATTATGGTCAGGTTTATTTGTTACTTATTTCATTCTGTGCCTTACGAATCGACTGTTTCTACCACAAATTTTATTTTATTATTTATATTATACTTGAGTGTACTAAATGGAATTATTAATAAAAATCAGAAATAAAATGACCTTTTTTACGAGTTAAATTTGAACTTTGAAATCAGACAATTTAGTTTAAGCCGAATGTGATTATGTGCTTTTGTGACTTTTCAATAAGTATGCAGTTTTGAAGAGAGATGTTTAGGGTGGAAAGTTATGTAGTTTAAAAAAGTAGATAAAATATTTTTTCTCCTTGGTTAAGTCTTCTTGGATGTAATTCATGAGATTTTCAGTTTTACAATTTAAACTATTTTGTGCATATCACATTTGGCGATAATTAAAACTTTCTGTATATTTGAGTTTGTGTTGAATTGGCCACACAATGGCGTTTATTAAAAATTCTTTACCAAGAGACGCCTTGCTTATAAGTGATAGGTTTTGTTGGTGTCTGCAGAGTAGCAATCGATTGGGTGGTGAATGGTACAATTTTTCACCCTAAAAAGTATAAAATCATTGAATTGAATATGTTATGAAATAATTACGAAAATAAATCTACTGTTTTTTTTTTTTAAATTAAGTCAACAGTCAATTGAGCCGTGATTTTAATTTAAAACACAAAAAATTATTCATTGAGTCGCATTTGATTATTTCCATTTTGAACTCATTTAGGGTTTTAACTAATGGTCAAAATGTTGTCAATTGACACAAATTGAATAGAATTTGACCAATTAATTGATCACTTTTTGTAAATTTTGGTTTATTTCGATCTATTTACTGAAATACGTGCAACATTTAAATATATTAAATGTACTTAATTCTAAAAAAAAGTTTCAGTAAAATAGTAGATTATAAACTTGATTTGGGATATAAATATTTTTCTAAAATTAATATAGTGATTTAGAGATTTTGACCAGGTTAAGTTAATTAAATAAATAAGACAATGTCGGGTAACTCAGTTTATTATAGTACAATAAGATGGTTTGTCTTACAGGTATGTAATAAATAATTACTCGTTATAAATGTGGTAATTCGTCAAATAACTTAGCAACCGTGTCATCATCACGTTGTTCTACCGTATCGAATGTTTCGTTAATTTTGTTGTAATTCCTCGAGTCTTGTGGAATGGCTATTAAATCTTTAACATTTTCTTTACTGTTTAAAGAATTAAACCAATGTCTAGGAACTTGTTTCGAGAAACATTTTCTAAACACCATGCAATGTATGTGAGTAAGCTTTTCGTATCTAATACGCCAAAATCCCATGTTGCACAAAGAAATCTTCCAATTTTTCATTAAAATTGAGTTATACAATGCGTGACTGGAATCTGGTGTTATTATGACCAGCAAACCGCCTGGTTTCAGAACATTATACGCTTTTTCACAACATGAATACCTTTGCTGTGGCAGTGGAAAATATTCGAGAAACAAAGAAAATACAACTATATGAAATGTACACAGTGGTAATGTTTGACAAATATTTTCAATGATTTTCAAATCTTTGTCCAGAGGTACTGACAGGAAATCGCATTTAACAACGTTCTCGGTAGCTGGTGCCAAATCGATTGGTAGCACTTTAAAAAAAAAGTGTTTTTCAAAGGGATTGTAACAACTTCCCACGTCGAGTAAGTAAAATGGGTATTCAGGTTCACAGGTGGTTGTTTTATCAACGTCCCAAATCAAATTAAATGATTTAGCTAATAACCGTTCTCTAATTATTTCATGTGAATAAAATTCTTGGAAGTATTCTGATACAGTGCTAGCAGTCCATGATATTCTGCAACTCGATGGTTCGTTTTTGTTGTTGGTATCCCAAAACTGAGAGAGTTTATGCATTGCATTGGAGTATCTCTGAAACAAATAAACAACAATAGTAAGTAAATAATATTTACGCGTGGTGATGATTCATTATCTTTTTGACGCCACCTGGGTCGCCGGCAGCCCAGTTATTTTTCAATATAAGAGTATCCGCTGGTATCATAAAGTTATGACTGAAATCTTACTTAATACTTGTGTTATAAATGCTCAAATATTATACACAACATAAAACATTCAAATTCAAAATTGACAGTTAAAAAATTTCGAGAATCTTTGATTGATAAAATGCTCAACTTAAAACCAACCAGAAGAAAATTAGTTGTGGGAATAAATTCAAACGCGTCTTCTATGAATACAAATGAAAATCAAAGAAGGTCAGCTCCTAAACATAAACTTAAAATAACTGAAGAGAAGTGTCAAAGGAATAGAAAAATTAGGAGACGATGTACAGAATGTTACAAAAGAATAGCACAGGAAAAAGGTTATAGGTAATACTAATATTTGTTTAATTTAAAGATTTAAAGTATATAAAAAAAATGTTGCATTAATATTTTAGAAAGGCGTTAAAAAGGGCGAAGAAAGTTACAACGTATTGCAGCATATATCCGTCACAGCCCTTCATTTGTGTATCGTGTTTTTCAGATCATACGAATACCTAACAGCTAGTAACATTTTTTTTTTTTTTTTCAATAAGAAATATAATTTTTTTTCATTCAAACAGAAACTTTTTTTTTTTTAAGTATAATAATTTTTTTTTCTTTTTTGAATAAAAGTATAAACATTTTATTTTTGTAGTATTAGAGTCAATAGAGAGTAAAAGACAAGGATATTATAAGATTATTTTGTGTGTTTTGTGACAAATTTAAAATATACGTAAAAGGCATTAAAATGATTGAATATTTTTCGTATTTTTTTTTAAAATATTAATTTTTTTCTCCTCTACGCTATGGTGTTATTTTTGAGTCTTTATCTCTACGCCAGAGTAAAATAAAGTATATTTAATACAATGGATCATTTGGACAGCCGGCGCCCATAAAGAAATATCCAATTTAGGTCGCCGGCAACCTAAATGGCTCTACAATATTATACCTATGTTAGGTCGCCAGCTGGCTTGTGGCAACTAACGTGTTTAGTACCTTGGCTGTGTTGGGCTTTCTTTTCTATACTTTACTTTACATTTTTTTTAATTTGAAAGGAACAATAAATAACTCCATATTTATTTAAGATTTGAAAAAAGCTATTATTTTAATTTTTAAATAATTTTTTTAACAAATACAATTACAATGAGAAATAAATAAATAAAATTAACCAGTGAATGGAGACATTTTTGAATAAAAATTTAAAAACATTAAAGAATTAATTTGTTTGGAATCCTAAACAGAAAATTCTAAATTATATTGTATTTTAAATAATATAATGTATTGCATTCTATATTTAGTCCAAAATTATTTAGAATACAGCCTGAGGTACATATAAAAGACAAATTTAAATAAAATTTCTAATGTTACTGTCAAATAACCTAACCTAATGAAACAACAGTCAAATATGTTATTCATGAGAATAATCTTGTTATTAAAACATTATTCAAATAACACTTAAAGGAAATGATTTATTCGATATCTATGATAAGAGCATAAGTGAAATGACAAATGTTCAAGACTAGTGCTAAACAATTTTTTGAGATATACTAAATTTGAATTTAAATAAATTATATAGTTTAAATTTTGGATTAAACTTACTATTTGGAATTTCACATCTAATCTACTAATCTGAATTTTGGATCTAATAATATAAGACGTATAGACTTTTGAGAAAAAATTGAAATTACACGCAATATTATCAAACAAGCACATTGTTAAATCGATATGAAATAATTTTCTTACACTTAGAAGCAATTCGTCTGCACAGTGCTTTTTCCATGCTTCATCAGCACCCATTTTTATAGTGTCTAGTCTCAAATTAAGATGACACTTTTTAATAAAATCTGCATACTCCAAATGTGCGCTGTCTACAGGCTTGTGGGTACATTTTTTTCCTTTCTTGTTAACACTGAAACAAATTTATAATCGTTTTATACATACACACACATGTATTTATAATTTTTAATATGCACCTATGTCAAATTAAACATTATAATATATGGTACATAAATTATAAAACCAAAATTCCAGAATATTATAATAATTTCAATGGTGACTATATATATACCTACATTACGTGCTAAAGCCTGAGCCACTTTCAGGTTATATAAAGAATTAATAATTAAAGTATAATAATATGTAAGTGTATACACATGGTGCATTCAAGAAAAATGGTACCTATTTTGAAATGTCTCAAGCATATGGTCTTATATTGAAAATGAGTTAGGAAAATTTTGAATGTTTACTCCTTACAGGCTTACACAATACAAATTACTTTTTTTTATAGGAACCCCAATTCTTTTTTACATTTTCTGATGGATTATTATTATTATATTTTTTTTTTTAAATAATTTCAACCCTATATACTGTTTCTAAACCTAAAATCGAATAGATAAGTTACAGCTATTTAAAATTTGAAAATAATTTGATTTTTTGAAAAATAAAATCTATAATCCTTATTAACCCCAATGTTACTAGATATGAATGTGGTAATATTATTTTTATTAGTTTTGTCTCGTATAGGTACTAATAGTATAATAAATACTATGGCCGTAAAACTAAATTTGGCATAAGAACATCGTATTATTCAAATTTTTTATTTATTACAATTAAAATAACTTATCCAATTCATGTCATAATCTGACACTCCATTCAATAGAAAATTTCAACAAAAATTAAATTTTTAAAAAAATAGGTACTTACACAGAAGACATCACAATGAATATCAATGTTGAAGAGTGATTTTTTTATATTATATAATATTATTAAAATAGAAGCTTTATTTTAATATACAGTAACTTGTTGAAAAACATCAATGAATTTTAATGACGACTTCAACAAAACAGCCAAATTCGATGAATCCATAAATGTGTAAGTTACATTGAATATAAAATAATGTCTATAAATATAAACACTTTGGGAATTTACATCGTTACTCAATTACATTATTATTATAGCATTCTATGTTCGCTTAAAATATTAAAAACTCCCTAACCTCAAAAACGTCTATTCACTAGCGCTATAACAAAAAGTGGCCGTGATTAGAAACGTTTTCGCCTCACTAAGCGGAAACATTTTTATAGGCCAGCGGGGGG
>JAIPRM010000366.1:0-59868 GCA_025469315.1 Stegophylla sp. TES_Ste_2020 | reverse complement strand
TCACATTTTCAAACTTTTCTTTCGCCAAAATCTTTTTTATAGGATTTTCTATCTATGTTTAAATTTTCATAAAATTCTGATCAAAAAATGATGGTTTTCGAGTCGTTTTTGTCAAATTTTGGATAGTTTTTTCCAAAAAAAACATTGTAGAATTGAGAAATTAAAAAAATGACCTCTTTAAAGTACAATCTAGAGACGAATTGGGTTTCAAAAAGTTTTTGATCGAAACTTTTGGATAAGTATTTCTATACGAAAAGTTGTACACAGAAAAAAAAAATAAATAAAAAAAAAAAAAATAAATAAACGTCATTGTAAAAACACTAGCTTCTTCACTTCATTCAGAATCTAAAATGAATATACTTAGGATTTAAATCAATATTAGAAAAAAAGAAGCACTTCACTCTGATCATAATGGTCAATTACCTTTATGAGTAACTTTAATACTTGATATACGTTAGCAGGTGCAGGCCTTGATTTTGGCCTAGGCCTGTGAGGCCCGGGCCTAGAGCAACAAAATTTTAAGATTGGCAAATTTATCGTTGTGAAATAAAAAAATGATATATTTTTTTTTGTAGATCACATATTATAAATTAAAGTAAAGTATAGACAAGAAAGCCAGACATACTTCGCGCCACAGATATTCTTTGCTCCTCGGGTCAGATACTCTCGGTGGGTGTGTAGAATTTTAAAGAAATGATAAATTATTTAAAGTTTGATTAAATTTTATTAATTTTAAATTATTGAAATTATACATTAATAATTTTTTTTTCATATTTTCAAAATTTTCTTGCACAAAAATGTTTCTCATATTATTGTCTATCTACGTTTAAATTTTCATAAAGTTTGGGTCAAAAAATGATAGATTACGATTTTTTTTTGTCAAATTTTGGGTAGTCCCCCCCCCAAAGAAAAAAAAAATGATGAATTGAGAAATTCAAAAAATGATCTCTCTTAAATACTAACCAGATACAAATCCGGTTTCAAAATTGCTGATCAAGACTTTTGGACAAGTATTTCTTTACAAAAAAGTGTTCACAGAAAAAAAATAAAAAATAAATAAATAAAAATCATTGTTAAAACATTAGCTTCTTTACTACGTTCAGAATATAAAATTGTTAGAGTTTCAGTTTTTGTCTATAATTACTCACAAATATCGGCCATCATATGTTTTACTTATAATACTATATTATATAATAAGTGGATACATATGCACCTATTGTTGTCACGCTGTGGCACTGCACTGTGAAAATAGAATTTGGGATGTAAAATGAAGGAGTGGCAAATTTTAACTGTGCTTATGGCGGCTCTTATGCTAAATCCAGCCCCGATTAGGTACATATAATAGTAAGATGGAGAGATACATAATATAATATGTGACAGGTAAACTAGATCCCTGGTCATCTAGATCTATGTAAATCAACTAGATTCTCGGAAGTCTAGAATAAAAGGTCCAACAAGATCAGTGGTTCTCAACCACCGGTCCGCGGATCGGTACCGGTCTTCGAAATAAAGAGCACTGGTCTGGTGGTGGAAATATATATATCAGATGAGAAATATTGTAAAATATTTTACAGATATTAAATATTATAATACATATACGGTAATATAACTATTATACAATACGTATGAATTGATGTTACAGATAGAAATTATTATTTGTAACAATTAAACATACGATCACAACAGTGTAACGTGAAACTGGATAGCCCTAAGGCCTTCAAGAATTAGAGGCCCTCTTCCACACAGTGATTAAGAATATTACAATATAAATATTAATTTTTATAAAATAGTTACTCTGAGAGCTAATTATGAAATAATTATTATGTATATGTGTATATTAAAACACAATATGATAATAATTACGAATATCCCAAAATAGTTCCAAAAATAACTTCAATAGTTGTCAGTCATTTTAAAATAATGATCTGTATACAACATACGATTATTGTCTACTACAGACATAACCAAAAGCAATAAGCTATGATAGTTTATTTTTTTAACTAGAGTTAAAACCTGAAAATAAGATGTTTATATACTCTGTAATTTTATCAAAATAATGTTTTATGTGCAAAAATATCCTTTTTTGGAAATATATGATCTTTCGAAAAAATATATTATATACTTAAAAAACAAACGATAGTAAGTAGTAACAATTTATAAAAATGATTAGATAGTTAAAATTTACTTATTTTTAAAAAATGCTTAAACAGCTAAAACTAATTTATACTTTATAGTATATAAAGTACTATATAAGACATGAAAAAACAACACAATTATGTATAATTTATGTAATAAAAGTAATACTCAGTATTATGAGATGAAAATAATAACATGTGAAGACAGTAAAGTATAGACAAAAAAGCTGGACATACTTCGTACCACGGATATTCTTCGCTCCTTGGGTCAGATACTCTTGAAGGGTGAGTATAATTTTAAAGAAACGATAAATCATTTAATCAATAAGACGATTCTGAATGAAAGAACTTAATAATATAGAGATAATAATAGTCGTCATTTTCAACACACTCACGAAGAGCATCTGACCCGAAGAACGAAGTATCTCCGGCTTTCTTGTCTATATTTTACATTACTTTGCTTTATTTTACTTTACTTTAAAAATGTGTTAGAAAAATGTCCAAAAATTTTTTTTCACAATTTAAAATTTTTCCTGCGCCAAAATATTTCTCATATTTTTTTCTCTCTATGTATACATTTTCAAAAAGTTTGGATCAAAATGTTATGGTTTCCATGTTTTTTTTTGTCAAATTTTGGGTAATTTTTCTTAAAAAAAAAAAAAATTTTTGAAGAATTGATAATTTAAAAAATGACCTCTCTGAATTACCAACAGAGGCAAATCCAGTTTCAAAAAGTTACTGATAGAGACTATGGACAAGTAGGTCCATACGAAAAAGTGTTCACAGAAAAAAAAATAAACATCATTGTAAAGACATTAACTTCTTCACATCGTTCAGAATTTAAAAAATAAACTTAATATATTTATTAAATTTTTCCTTATAAATGTATTGTCACACTAATATTGTTACTCGTCTTATCGTATTAATTTTAGATTGATAATATTGATATATTGCCTTTAAATTGTACGATAAACTTCAACCGATTAATCTGGGGGGACTGAGGGAGGGGGAATGGGTGAAAGTTACAATTATTTTTACATTTTTTTTATAAGCCATTACATTTTTTTTTGAAATTTTCAAATAAATCTTAATATATTCCTAAAACATTTCATTTCACGCTAAATATTCTCTAGCCTGAAAATTAGCTTTTTTATGCGCTAAACATTTTTTGTATACGAGTTCATAGGAAAATGATTAGTCGAGAAAGCTCATCATCCAATCTAAAATACATACTTTCTGTAAAAATATGTAAAAACATAAATATCCGGTCTCTATATTATAACTATTTAACCATTTGAAAAATACTAAAGAAATGTGTTCTATATTTCTATCATGTACGTATAATGATAAAAACTGTTTTTCTAAAATATTTTAATTTTTGTTTTATTTTTAATAATAAAAGTCCTGTGGCCCCTTAACATAGACATTAATTAGTGACCCTGGGGCTTGGGTCCCGGTGGCCGCAGCCTAAATACGCCACTGGATCATAACAATTTGTTGTTTGTCTATTGAAACGGTCAATGGGTGCGTGTCACATAATGAATATTTTATCCATGGATAACGGCATTCAGTTATAACCACGTAGTTATAGTTTTTACTATTTCACTCAATTTAATAAATAAATCTGCAGTCAGACATTTTTTGGATTTTTTGAAGTAAATTCACAATTGATCCGTAGTCATACTTCATAAACTATATGGTGGTCCGCGGCTGTGAAAAGATTGAGAACCACTAAACTAGATCCCCAGGAAATTTAGATCTCCATTTAGATCATCCAAGTAGATCCCTATTTTCCGCTAAGGAATTTAAACAATATTATCGATGACTTATGTTAAACAGGTGATTTAAACTTGCTATAAATATTATGTGTTTAAAATATCTATAATAATATTATTAATTAATCAAGTGTTATTGAATCGAAGTATAACCGATAGAGCATAAATAATTATAATATATACCGACAGTTTTCAAATGTGACCTACGCCTGATAATGTCCTGGATTTTACATTTAGACGATTAGATGAACGAAAACGGATTTCGTTAATTTATAGGACAATACATATTTTCACAGCATTGTTTGTGTGTTTACACCTATTCAAAATAATTAATTAAAAATAATGACCTTAAACGCGCGTCCTACAAATTCCGCGTAAAATACGAGCCAATAAACCGAACGATATAATTGTATATCTAGCATTGGGGTGAGATTTATGAATCACACACAAAAAAGAAAAAACCTATAGGAAACGTTAACCTTCACTGGGCTCAATGTCATAGCGTATTCTCCGCTTGAGTATAAAACTCAATAGTGCAGTGCATCGTTAAATCACAACACCATGGACCTAAAAGTGAGATACGCAGTGTGGCTTATGGTCATATACATAAACCAAACAGTGAGTACAAATAAAACGATTTTTTTTCTTTTACTAAAACTCATTAAATAAATATCATATTTATACATAGTTTTTATATTAGTTATTTATACTAGTTTTCCGTCAAAACACCGAAAAACTTGCGATAAGTTTATGTGATAATAATTTAAACTCGTTATTAATCATAAAATATACGGGCAAAGCTCTTTGGTGAAATATATTCAGTTTATCAAATACCAATCAGTTAAGAGTATTTTTGAAATTTTTTTGAAACGCGTAGAATAATACCATCATTCGTTTTTTTTGATATTTTACATGGACGCCCGGTTAGGGAGGCAAGACGGGACATTTACCCTTCTAACCCCGGAATTTTAAATAAAAATGTATCATTAACATATTAACTATATACTTTTTTAAACATGAAATTGACAAAACAAAAAAGTTTTATTATAAAATGGCACATTGGTCAACTTTCATAATGATAAAATGCATATTACAATAATTTTGACGTTCTTTGTAATAATCAGCATAATAGAGTAGACTTTTTTTTAAATATATTTTTGCTGCTACAATTCTGCCGTCATAAGTACTTATTTCATGTTATGTTATTTCAAAAAACACTGGTAAATAATTTCAAAAATATATTAAAATAGACGAAATCATTTACTTTTTGAAATATTACTGAAAGCCACGTTATAATTATACACCCCTTTTTTTATTTGTGACACGAGTGACAGTTATAACTTATAGAATTGCACACAAAACTAATACTAAAATAAATTTTTTAAAACATTCAAGTGGTTTTTATAAAATTATTTTATTTTGGTAATTTTGTGACTTTTTATTGATTAATGGTATTCGCATATTTATTTGAATGTAATTTCTCGTGTAGGATGTTCATTCTGGTGTAGGTATGACGAGTATGTAACCATTTTAAATTGATAATTAATACACACGTGCAATTATCGTAACTTTGTGGTTCACCAACTTCCGTGTAATTTTTCATGATGGCGCCATCTATATTATATTTGATTTCTAAAGTTACTGTTAACTTTTAAAATGTCAACTTTTAACATTATGTGTATTTCATGCCCTAACTGTTCAACCATGTCAAGTGTAACCTACATAATACACAATTTTTTCTCTTTTTAATTATTTGTGTTAACGAAACGAACCTAATAATAGCGCCTAAGTACATAAGTTGGTAATATATTGTTTTTAGAATATTACGTGTAGAACGTAAAATGAAGATGCTAAGGCATTTATTTTTAGTTAAATGGGTAATTGAATGGGAAAAAATACGATTAATATAGGTAAATAAATATAATACAAATTATTATGTTATAATAATATTATTTTAAAACATTTTAGATTCTGAACGAAATGAAGAAGCTAGTGTTTTTACAATTATGTTTATTTTTATTTTTATATACACTTTTTCGTATGGATCTACTTGTGCAAAAGTCTCGATCAGCAACTTTTTGAAACCGGATTTGCCTCTAGTTGATACTTTAAAGAGATCATTTTTTTTAATTTCTCAATTTTTCAATTTTTTTTTTCATTTTTTTTTTTTTTTTTTGAAAAGACTCGGAAAACATAATTTTTTGATTCAAATTTTATGAAAATTTAAACATAGATAGATAATATGAGAAACATTTTGGCCCAAGAAAATTCTGAAAATATTGAAAAAAAAATTTTGGACATTATTCTAACACTTTTTTTCGCATTATTTTTTTCCTTTTCTTTATTTAGTAGACAAAAAAAAGAAAAGTAAGTAATATATAGACAAGAAAGTTGGACATACTTTACACCATGAGTATTCTTTGCTCCTTTGGTCAGGTACTCATAGTAAGTGTATTGAAAATTACGACTATTATTGTTCTTTATATTACTAACTTACCTACTTCGCTCAAAATCGTATTATTGAAGGAATGATTTATCGTTTCTTTAAAATTTTACACACACACCAAGAGTATCTGACCCGAGGAGCGAAGTACGTCCGGTATTCTTTTTAATATTTAGGCATCTTTTATGAATGTTATTTATTATAAAATTATATCAATATATATTTATATATATGTATATACGTATGGTGTATTCCATGTCAGTTCGGATGATTCCAACCCTAATCCTTACCGATTTTGCTCCCTACTTTTTTTTTTTTTTGTTGGGGGGAAGGGTTTGTATCTAGCCTAAAAATCATTCATGTTTTTTGTGGATCAAAAGAAAAACTGTGTTAAAATTACATATGTGAAATATTGATTGTAACCTTGTTAAAAAAAATTTAGTTTTTGTCAATTTTTTAAAAAAAATTCGAATAATGAAATTGACAAGTTTTTTTTTTACGAGGATTGGAATTGACGTGGGATGCCTCCATGTATACTATCAAATTATCATCAAGTACATTTACATGAAACAAAAATTTTTTTTACATCTTTTAAAAAACTTTACTACAAATTTTTGGAGTTTGTTGTTGTGCAAGTACCAACATTCAATCAAGCGTTGTAATAAAAGATTCTCATTCAGTGGGGTAGTTACGAGAAGGGTTAAGGGGCTTTAATCCCCCCTTCAAAAAAAAATTGTTATTTAAAAAACAACAAAATATATGTTTTTTTAAAGTGTATAAGCTTTCGTATAAAAATTTTTACCAAAAGTTTCATACAGTGACTTTTTGGATTGCAAATTGTAACTAGTTGGTAGTTTTGGAAGGTCATTTTTTCAAATTTCTAAAATATTTTTTCAAAAACAACCTGTAGAAAAATTGAGTAAAATTAGCAAAATATGCCGTAAACTTTGTTTTCATAAAATCATTTTTATTAATTTTCCTTTAACTCCAAAACTAATTAATGTAGAAACTTGAAATTTTCAACCACAGATTATTCGGTTACTACCTATGTTAAAAGTTATAATGCTTAAATTTTGAAAATGTCAACAATAACTTATTATTGAAGACAAATTTCGGATGGAATCTAAATAATATGTTACAATAATTGTTAAAGTTTAACATACCTACTCAGTATAAAGCTGACAATTATTGCTGTTTGTAATTAATTGAAGCTCCTCTTAGAATGGAGTATCGTCATTTAACGTTTTACGTTAGGTTTTATTCGTTTTTCTAATTAAATGATAAATTTGTTTAAGAATTAAAATTCGTTGTTATTATTTTTTTTTTTTTAACATGAAATATAATTATGATAATAATATAATATTATAATACAATATAATTATTCATTAATTATGAAACACGGGATTATTATGTTTTATAATAAATATTTTAATCTATAAATATCAATATTGAAAACTATCATATGAATTTTTAAACCCTTCATCCCCAGAAAAAAAGCGCCACTATTCTCATTACTCATTAGCAATTATTAGTCTTATCGATTTTTCTCTCAAAATATTGTAATTTTGATACGCTCCACTTTTAATATAAACAATACGTTACGGTTAATATTAAATACGTTATTGAAGTTGTATCTATGTATATTTTATATCGCTGTTAACCTCAAATACTCCTTCAAATTACCTACGAGTATGTAATGTGTTATCTGAATCACATCGTTAATTGTTGTGAGTGTATTACATGACACAAAAATTGTACGTCTGTCCCTATATATATCACGTAGTTCACCGCGTGCACACTAAATCATTCGCTGACCAAACCCCGAGGCTAATTTTATGTCCGGTTTCAGAAAACTGGAAATTTAGCAAACGATCCGACAAGAATAATATTATCAAATATTGAAAGTGTAATTTATTAATGTATTATATAAATTTAAATGCTTGAAAACAGGGCCGGATTCAGGAACGTGGAGGTCCTGGGCCCATTCTTAGCGGCGGCAATAATTTTTCAATTACATAAACCTAATATATTTTTGTATATAATTATGATATATTTTATAATAGTCATTGATTCATGAAATGACACGTTTTACCATTTTTAAATAAATTTATGGTAATCATCTCTTGTCTTTGGAAAAAATTTTGAAAATAGAGAAAATGACTACCTACCTTAGAATACTATGTAATCATAATTTTCTACTCGAACTGTATGCTAAACTTACGAATCCAGACGTGTTTTTGATAAGAAAGTGTTAACAAAAAATAAACATCATTGTAAGTTTTTAGAGCCAAAAGTAGGATTTATCTGTAAAATAAAATTATTGCAGTTGTTAAGTGATTAAATATTTTCATTTTTAGATGTGCGCAGATAGTGGTGGTAGCCGGGCCGGAGGAAGCAGTGGCAGCAGCAGTGGTAGTAGCAGTGGCAGTGGTGGGTCTGGAGGAGGTAGTGGTGGGTCTGGAGGTGGGAGTGGTGGTGGGTCTGGAGGTGGGAGTGGCGGTGGGTCTGGAGGAAGCAGTGGTGGTGGAGGGTCTGGTGGAGGTAGTAGCAGCGGCGGGTCAGGAGGAGGCAGTGGCAGCGGGTCAGGTGGTGGCAGTGGAGGATCTGGAAGCAGCGGTGGCGGTGGTTCGGGGAGTGGAAGTGGTGGAGGATCTGGAGGCAGCAGTGGTGGGTACGGGTCAAGTGGTGGCAGTAGCGGCCAAGGCGGCGCAATCGGTGCCGGATTCTCCATGAATGGAATGATGGGTATGCAGCTTCCGTTTCCGTTCTTCCCGCCTTTCGTATGCGAAATAGAATGCCTGCCGATGCCATTCCAGGTCGTTCAACAACCGATGCAGCCCATGCAGCCAATAACACAAAGGCCTGTTCCGCAGCCAAGTAAGAAGATAAAAGTTAATTGGCAAGGAGCGAATCGTTTGCATTCTCCGTAGAGCGGATAGAAGCATTTTATTACAGATCTTTGATAGGAAGGATTTAAGGTTAGATTCGCGATATCGCAAAAAATACGCCCGAATCAAAATAATCGTCAAGTTTTAGTAAAACATCAGTTCGTCAAAATGATCAATTTTTGTCGTCACTAAAAATTGCCAACTGAAAATATCGGTAGACTAACCTTGAAAAAATTATCAATTTTATATACTGAGTGAAAGGTTTCTACAATGATGTTTCATTTTAGATTCTGAATGAAGCGAAAAATGTATTGGTTTTACAAATTTGTGTGTTAATTTTTTTGTCTCCGTATATATGGAAACACGATTTCGGGTAGAAATACTAGTCCAAAAGTTTCAATCAGTAACTCCATACAGAAATCTTATCTAAAATTCTCAATACTTTTTATAAGCGTTTGCAAAAACTACCCAAAAATTGAAGAAAAAATGGTAAAATACATCATAACCTGAATTATTTTCTTAAATTTTATTTTATTTTTTTAACATAATTTCAAAAATTATGGAACTAGAAAATTGAAAATTTCTCGTTTTTATGTCTTTATTTCATAAAATTTTATTCTCTGGATATTAAAGTTCTGAAGTTTAATACAATCATACGCATAAGTATTACCAATGGTACTGAAAAAACACAAAAATCGTAGATCAACTTATTTTTAAAAAGAAACTGTTTGACTTTAGCATTTTGATAGAATTCGTCAATATTACATAAAATTACACAGTTCAACGAATATAAAAAATAATTGGTTCAACCGATCTTTATGAAACTTGGTACATATAGATAGAGAACTACAAGATGAATATTTTGCTGAAAGAAAATGTTTTACTGATGAATAATTCAAAATTTTGCAAGGGTTTGATTAAAAAAAAAAAAAAAAAATTGGAAAAAGTGTTGACAAATTTACTGGAAGTACCGAAATAAATATTATCATGAAATCAATTTTTGTTATTTTGTAGTAACTTCCAAAATAATAAAGATAAAAACTAGAAACTTTTACCAAATACTAAAAATAGACACACACACACACACGTCCATTCGTTTTTGTACGTTTCCGTGTAATTATGTAAAGAAGTGAGAAAAATACTTTTCTTTTGTCAAAGTGTCGATATTATCCGTTATTGACAAGTCAATAACTTATGTCTAGTAATTTAGTTAGTTTAGGGAGGTACAAAAATCGAGAATTCCACGTATTTGAAGACTTGGGTATCTTACATAAAAAGGCAAAACGATTCGATAGCGTTTTTTGCGGTCGATGACGTGGAAATATTTAATACCATATAAATGAGTTTACAGTATTAGCACATCACGTTTTGATTTTAGCTCTTCCGCCCACTACTACGATGATGACGACCACGACGAGACAGGCAGTGCCGCAGACACAGAGACCGTCCGTGGTGCCGACTACTACGTATACGTATACGCAACCATATGGGATGATGTACAACTACCCGACTTGGTAAGTGCATATACAACGGTTATTACTATTAAAAGAACGATGGTTAACGGGAAACGGGAACTTGTTAATCATCACTTACGGGGAGAAAAAATGCTTTATTTCTTTAAAATTTTGTTTTCTCATTCTAATTGTTTATTTTTTTAAAATTTGTGTTAGAATTACTATACAAAATATTGATCAGTCCTAACAAACAAATGTAATGTAATTTAGTTTTTCAAGTACCTAATATTCGATTTCAAAGAATAAATAAACAAGGACTATAATGTGAAATATCGAGAGAAAATATATTAAATTTAAGATCATGTTTTAGATTTATATATGTTTAAAGCGTTCGTGATATTTATTTCAAACATTATTTGTAACTTATAATTACGACGCATCGCTCTCGAGTACTGGAAAATATTGGAAAGCGGTGAATGTGTAGATTATTTCTTGGTCGACGTAAACGACAGTTAATTAAAATCATTAATTTGTTATTTATATGCGCTTATTTGAAATATCAAATTTTTAATTTAAAAAACTAAATCTATATGTAACATAATCTAAAACGATTGCTCTAATATTTTGGTAATATATATTTTTATACTAAAATTATCTATTTTTTAAATTAAAATGATAATTGAGGTACACCTATTCATTTGTACATCAATATTACCAGTGTGTCACTTGAAATTACAGTTTCAGCTTGTTTTTTTGCAAAATTGTTTAGCAACAAGTGCAAAGGTCGAACCTTTTCCTCTTATGTCTAGTACGCCTTCAGTCCGTAGATTGGACATTTGGACGCAATCAATTTAGGAACAATTAAACTCAAATTTTATGGGGGTGATAAATTTTTAATAGCTCACCATTGGGGAATCTTCTAAAATATTTTCCATCTCACACATCTTTATATACACTTTTATAAAAGACGAGGCATTTAATAACCATTATTCGATTTTATACGAGTATAACATTTTATTTTACGTAAGCAAGTTAAAGAAAAAGGTGCTTTTATGATATATAATTTTAAAACTTTGAAGTGAATGAATTGTATAAGTTGAAAATGTACACGGCGCTGTTTTATGCCAAAGTGATATTAATAAGATTCTAATAACAACATTCGTTTATTGATTTCAAAGATTTGGGCGCAAGATATAATATGTATAGCTGAAATTTTAGATTCTGAACGAATTGAAGAAGCTAATGTATTTATAGTGATTATTTTTCTTTTTTTTCCTATAAACACTTCTTCGTATAGAAATACTTGTCCAAAAATCTCTATCAGTTACTTTTTGAAATCGGATTTACCTCATGTTTTAGTACTTTAAAGATATCATTTTTGAATTTCTTGTTTCTTCAATTTATTTTTTTTTTTTTTGGAGAAACCACCCAAAATTTGACAAAAAAGACTCGGAAATTATCATTTTTTGATCCAAACTTTATGAAAATTTAATGAGCATTGACCGACAATATTATGAGAAACATTTTGCGCAACAAAATTTTGCAAATGTGAAAAATGAATTGAAAATTTTTTGAACACTTTTTTTTCTTTTCTTTTTTTATTTGGTAGAAAAAAGTAAAGTATAGACAAGAAAGACGGACATACTTTGCACCACGGATATTCTTCACTCTACGGGTCAGATACTCTTGGTGGTTACTGAGTGTGTTGTATATGACGACTATTATTTTTCTTTAAATTATTAACTTCCTTCGTTCAGAGTCGTCTTAAAATTCTACTCACCCACCAAGAGCATCTGATCCGAAGAGCGAAGAATATCCAAGGTGCGAAGTATGTCCGGCTTTCTCGCCTTTACTTTATTTTGATTTTTTTAATTGTAAAAATTTAAATAATTTCGTTTTAATTTTTTTTAAATTCATAATTCGTGTATTCTTGGCAAGCTCTTGCTAATGTCTCGTGGAGTTTAAGAGAAAATCGAAAATGAAGTATTTTTTGTAGATCTTATGAAGTGTTATTTGCCATCTATATCTGTATATTATCCTATATTTTATCTAAGACAAATATTTAACTTCTCTCTATTAACGAGTTGTGACTTTTTTCTCCTGTCCGTGAGAATTTTTTAAAGTTATTAACATCACACTATTTTTTAAAAATTTTTTTTTTAATTATGTTTTTTACTAAACATTATTATTGATCCGTCATTATTTCGTGATCTGTTGTATGCATTTTAGGTGTCAGGGTTGGTGCCGGTTTTTCTACAAGCCGCAGCCGCAGTACTACCAGCCGAATTGTCTCTTGTTCTCGTGGTTGGGCTTCGGAATGGGAATGGGAATGGGAATGTAGCACGAGTGTTGTGAAGTCGTCAATTCACACGTCATTTTATTTATTTTGGTTTTGTGTGATAAACCGATGAATGCGGTGACACCGAGACCATACATATTTAATATTTATTTATATAATATGTGTATAATACCTTTGTATTATACTAAACTTGTAACTGTAACAATAATAAACAACATTTTTAAATAATTTTGTTTTATTATTATTTTTAATAAAATCAATTGTTTTTAATCATTTTTACACAATTACTATTCACGAAAACAATCGAATGATATGAATCCTTAAATCGTAAGAGCAATTCGTGTCTATATACAAAATAAATATGTTTGTATATATATATATAAATCAATAAATAATATTTTCTAGGTAATTATCGATTAATACTAACGAGATATTGATTATTATAATTATATTTATTATTATTTTTTTCTTAGGAAAAAAAAAGGAGAGACGTGAGATGTCAGTGAAAATTCTCTTAACTAATCCGACAAAAATAAATTAACAATTATCGTTCATAATATTGTAGTCAACACCAAATAGTCTTACTTATAAAAAATAATTATAAGTAGAATAGTCAAAAAATAAAAATAATAATAATAATAATAATAATAATAATAAAAATATTGATCAAACAAATTAATATCAGAACGAAGAAAAAATAACAATATTTATTATTTTTGTAAAAGTTTTGATTTGATTCCACAAAAAAAAAAAAAAAAATAATAATAATAAATAAATAAAATAATAGTAAAATAATAATCAACTGCCTAGGGTACAACAATAATAAGCGAGTGAAACTTAATAGAATACTTTTTTAAAAAATGTAGAGTATTTACACTAAACAATTTGTTTTTTATACATTTTATTTTTGGTGCAATTAGGTAGGCTTATTTTAGTTACATTCATTCAGGTTCTCTGTCTGCCGTTGAGCCATCATTGTGTGACCGACTCGTCACATACATTCCTAAACCACTGGTGTATTCGAAAAGCCTTTACACAGCGATTAAGGGTGACAACTGCATGTTGAACAGGCCGGTGACGCAATAAAATATTACAGTCGTATTCGTGAAACGATGATAATATGATTCAATAACAGCCACAGAACTCGATTATTAAACCTACTTATCTAGAGTACGATTTTGTTAAAACTACACGATATTTTATACAAATAAATATATTTAAAAATTACAAAATTATAGTAGAATAGGTACTCATTTACACTAAATAATAATAATAATTATAATAAATAAAAGGTTTAGAAACTAAACGGACCATACTGTTGTCGTGCCGAAAAATATATATTTTAGTATCAAAACTATTTGATGTAAATATATACATATTCGAAACGCAAGTTCTCCCGATTTTTTTTCTTTATAGATATTAGTCTCTTATTAGCTAGATCTATTAGTTGAACGATATAAATCGGGCTCATCCGTTTTGTCTCTCAACCCTTCGAATAACACTATAAGTCTTATTTTAACAGGTCTCAAAAATGGTTTTCAAATGGTTTTCGGTTCAAAATATTATAATATATTATTGCGTTAATGTAATAATAATATAATAAGATATAATTTTGTTATAAGTGAAAAAACTTTCCCAAGACTAGAGACCATGATAGACTAGAAAAAAATTGTTTACATCATGGAACTAAGAAATAATTGTTGATGCTGCATTTAAAGATATGACAGTCTTTCTAGTAGTTTAAAAAATTGTTTGAGTTGAAGTTTTGTTTTTCCACATTAACATTAAATTTAAAGAAAATATCAAGTAGGTATACAATATAATAAAGAAACTATATACGATCACAAAATATAAGGACCACTCGAATGGTGATACAAATTAAACGTATTTCGGGATGCTTATTTAAGTCTAAGAAATTGCACAATCTTTATGTTCATACATATATTATATACATATATATATATATATAGGTAATATATGTATATAAATTGTATAATAATATATGCATATGTATAATAACTATTTACAAACGGTGTATACAAAATTTTATAAAAAAAATTAACTATGTTATAACACGTTATTCACGTAAGTTGTGGGGTAACATTTCGTTGACCTAATCTCTAAAATTCGTTGTTCCACGATTTCTCTTCCTTGACGGTGATCGCTTCTTGTTCATGTTCAATGTCCGATTCTGGTTTTAAGGAACTAGATTCCGAGGGCGTGGATCGGCCAGACTTGTTTTCGTTGTTGACTTCAGAGGGTTCTACTCGCACGGTCTCCGACCTTCTTCTCTCATTACAGCCGTCGGCCGCTTGCATCACACAAACTCCGTTTATGATAACTTCGGACGGTTGCTGTTGCTGTGGCTGCTGCTGCTGTTTCTGTTCGGACTGTAACCAATCCGGGTTCACCCATTGTGGGGCCGCCGGTTTTCTGCGAGAACTCCCAACTACGGGTACCGCAGGGATTTCTTCTCGCGGTTCGGATTCTTCTGACCGGCTGTCCTCGTCGTCAAAGTCAGTGTCCATTTCGTGTTTCACGCTCAAATCCAATCCGGACATTTGTTCGTCTACCGTGGCCGAATATGACGACGTGAACATTGTGGGTATGAAGGAAGATAGGTCGGCGCCGTGCTGTAAATAAGGATTACCAGAGTTGAACGGAATCGGTAAGCCGCCGAAACCGAGTCGGTGGCTCAAGAGAATCCTGAACTGAATGGGATCGAATCCGGGACCGTTTTGTGGTTGCTGTTGCTGAGAATCGGAATGGGGTGATTGTTGCTTGATTCTCATTCTATGGTTGTGGAACCAGTTTGTTATTGTCCGAGTGGCTAAGTTCAATTCAGATGCGAGAAACTCGATGGTACCGACACTTGGATACTGGTCCAGAGCGAACGCCAGTTTCAATGCTTCTTTTTGTTCATCGGAAAACAGAACCTGAAACAATAAAAAAATGTGTGTTCAACTTTAAGGTGATTTATAACAAATAACAAATACTTCAAGTATTGATGAGATTTTCGTCAATAATATTTGGACGATTCTTACCCGTTGTTTTTTCGCAGCAGATGGAGGACTACTGGTAACACTGTGATAGAAATCAGAAGTGTCGTTCGAGGACGTATCACTACCGTTATCTTGCTGACCCGACCCTCTTCGTCTTTTGTTTATCTCTCTACGTTCACTTTTAATCGCTTGCAATCTCTCGACGTTGTGTTGATCGGAAAGCCAAAGTTGCATTCTAATGAATGGTTCACGACCTTTGATGCTCAACATGTGCCACGGTTTGGGCTTTGAGAGCAACTCACTGACAGATCCTTGAGAGAGACCCAATACGGCTTCACCAAAAATCTTCAAAATAAAATATTAAAATGATTGTAATTTATATATTACACAATTATATTTTAATTAATTACCTTTTGTCCAATATTGTTGGCAAGAAGAGCTTCTTTGATTTTGGTAGTAATAGTCTGCGTGTCGAGATCTTGCGTTAGAGCAGCCATCTCGTAAACGGAAGGCACAACTGGGGGTGGATGACGAGTTCCAGAATTTTGGAAAGCCGCCGCTACGTGTTGTAACATCAAGTTTTGTGGAATTCCATTGTTCGGGACAGGGCTTGCTTTGAGTTTGTTTTCATTGACAATCATGGATGCCAGTTGACTTCCCGTAGAAATCATAGAAGAAGCTGTAGATGAAGTTGCGTGTTGCTGACCACCCGGAGACTGAAGTTGAATTTGATGGTTGCTCGGTGACTGTAGTGAAGACGCCATGTCAGAGTCTTCCGACATTGAAGTCATTGTTGACAGTGTTGTCATTGTGGATAGTGTCGTGTTACACATCGAGGTAAGTATATGATGATGTGGTGTTTGACGATCAACATCCGCATTGACTTTTAAGAGATCGAGTGGAGAGGACGCCATCTTATTGCCGAAAGTGTGTGTCGATTTCACTAAATTCTGGTTCATAGCTGAAAATAAAAAGTTAATTATAAATAAACATGCAAAAAATTTCCTTATAAATTCTGAGTGGAGTGAATAATTGTTTTTACAATGATGTTTATTTTTTATTAATTTTTTATGCAAACACGTTTTCGTATAGAAATACTTGTCTGAAAATGTCGACCATCCACTTTTTGAATCACAGTCTATATAAACTTTTTTTGGTACAAACTTTATGAAAATTTATAAACAGATTGATAACAAATATGCAAGATACTTTAGAAAAAGAAAATTTTGAAAAAAATGTGAAAAAAAATTGGGAAATGTTTTTTTAACACTTTTTTTCTCATTAAAAAATATTATCTTTTCTTTCCTCAGTTTATAGTGAAATATAAAACTGGCCGAGTAAAAAAATGATTTTTGTTTGTTATTATAACAAACTTCATAATTTTTAAGTAATATATTCTTAAATAAACTGAAGTTTCCTCAGAATTTTTTCATTGAAGAAATGTTTTATCGTTTCTTTAAAATTCAATATAGCCAAAAAAAAGTGGGTGAAGAAAACCCAGAGGTGCGTATTACGCCCATTTTTAAAATACATTTTAAAGTTTTAATCAATATTAATATTATACTTACGACTTGCTCCACCATATCCTCCAGTTCTCATTAGCTTCTCGGGTGCTATTTTATACTGGGAGGCAACTAGTTTATGTACAGCTTTGTCATCTTCTAAAAACATTTTCATTCTTATAAAAGGTTCTCTTCCCTTTTGAGTCAACATATGCCACGGTTTAGGTCTAGCCAAGAGATCGGAAACACTTCCTTGAGAAAGGCCCAATACAGATTCACCGAACAACCGTTGACTGATTGAAAATTGACTAAGTTGCTCTTTGACTTTTCTCACGATTTCTTCGGTATTCAAATTGTTGAATTGATCGAACTGCTGTTGAGTGATTGGTGGCAATACGGCTTTTAAAGGTCTCTGTGAAGGAGAATGATGGTGTGGAGTAGCTGGTTGAGAAATTAACGCGTTTGTAATTGAAGCCATTCTTTGGAGTGGGCTGACTGCGGCCGACTGACCAAAATCTTCAGGAGGTAGTATGTTATTGCCTAACGGTGAGCTAGCTGAGCTTCCTACCGAAGAAGTACCACCTGATTTTAATGAGAACAAATATTAGTACACGTGTAAATCATTTGTTTTCTATTTAAAAACATTTATAAAGTTTAAACAACTTACTTGGCTCTGTTTTAGGGCGTACAAGTGAAAAAGCACTTCCGGCTTGTTTCATAGCTTCAGCTACGGTTTCAGACTCTTTGTCCGAAACTTCAGTGCCATTTACTTTCACGACAAAATCTTTTCGCTGCTGAGCAAACGAATACGCGTCCTTTCTGTCTTTTGGTAAAGACAAGTCTTGAGCCCCGTTTCCTTGTATAGTATTATTATTGTTGTTATTGTTATTGTTATTCGACATAGCTGCAACGGCAGCTTGCTGTTGAAGAGCTAACAATCCTGACAATTGACTTTGTGGGCAGTTTTGTAATTTAGATAATTCACGATGATAAGCATCTAATGCAGTCCGTATATCCTCATGATTGCCTGTATGATTTCCGAAAAAATGAGGGAAGAGCCATCTAAAAATAAAATTACAGTATTAAATAATGGTACATTTTAAATTAAAGTAACTATGTTTATATTAAATTTACCCTGCGAACGGTTGTTCACCACTTCGCATGGAATCTTCCAAACGTTTTCCCATTATTTTCGAGAGCTCTTCTTGATATAATCTAGCCACTTGTTCTTGCGGTATATCTTCTTTGGATCTCTGTCTGGACGGTGAGGTACTCTGTATGATAAAATATTTTAAATTAACAAAAACATTTCTTTTTATTCTTATAGTTAATCGTAATTTTTCACTTACAGTTAATTGATTTGGTGAAGTACTATCGTCATTGCTTTGAGTGTCATCTTGTTGTTGATTTGGTTTCATCATTTGACTCGCTTCGTTCAATATATGTACAATCCTTTCGTCAGTGACGTCATTTTCATTTCTTCCCATGACCGTTGGTATGCCAGAGTCTTTACCTATAAACAGTGAGTACAAGGAGTCCTTCTTTTACGCAACGTGATGACCTACAGCCAATAAGTCAGCATATATAGAAAAATTTTATTTTTCACTACACGCAATCATCCCTTCTATCAACGTCCCCCAAACACAATTGTCTACCATTAACTAACTATAATTAGTTGAAACAAGATGGCAAAGCCTTGTATTTATACGTTGTGACAAAGATTTATTCCTTTTTCATGTTTATATTTTACTCGCATTTACGGTGACCCTATTGACCACAATTGTTTGAAGGTCGAGTAAGAGAGAGTAAGAGAGGGAGTGAGAAAGACAGATAGAGAGAGGGTAGGGGTTATAGCGGTGGGTTTCGCGGTTTTAATTAGTGCCCCCAGATTACTTCATCTACTGCGCGTAAAACAAGAACTTAATTGATTTCGGACTTTTGACCCTTCGTGTTTGCCTACTTGAATGGTCTTGATTAATGAAATTTCTCGAGGGTAAATTAACTATAATCGCTTCGTAACACCATACCTTTTTTCGGTATCAACGACTTGAGGAGCATAACCGCGTTCTCGTCACATGCCCATGCGTGCATTTTCCTATAGCTATCGCGTCCCTTTTCGGTTAACTTATCCCACGGCTTCGGCTTTGACAATAGTTCACTGACGGTGCCCTGGGAGAGTCCAAGAATGTATTTAGCAAACAATCGTTGACCGACGTTGTGGATTGACAACAATTCGCGCACTCGGCGAGCTATATGCAGTGTGTCTAAATTTTGGGTGGAATATTTGTCCATGTTATATCTGGGAAAAAAGTAAAAAACGTAAATTTTATGAATATGAATATCATATTATCACCCTTGCTGAAAATTTATAGGTACCTACTAGATGTACCGAAATCGGTGAAAACTATTATTTCGTTCAACATACCTTAGCATTTCCTGAAGTCTAGCTTCCATTGGATCGCCTTTGGGTATGAGTGATTCGCCGAATCGTCCTACCATGGTACAATCGCCGTCTCCAAATCGATATGGAGACCTATGATCGAAAGGTGACTTGATCAAGTCAAATCCCAATGGACCGGCTGGTCCTAATATATTATTGTTGATCCCGACGTTGAGGCCGCAAAGACCGTTTATGAGTCCCGCGGGGATGTTATTATTGTTGTTGTTCAACTGAGATGGGTTATTGTTGTTGTTGTTGTGGGGAGAACTGTTGTTGAGCCGGGGTGAACTGTTCGATTCACTGGTGGGCGATTTGCATGGCGTTCCGGACCTGCTGGCTGACCTGGCCGGTTGAGCCGCCGTGTTAGGCGAAGGTGAAGAAGGAAGTGCGGGAGAAGCACTCGGAGGTGGCGGTGGCGGCGTCTTGGCAGAATCCGAAACGGGAGATGACTTTTCTTCGGCTGAAAGTAAAAAAAAATATATATAAACTTACATTTAACGAAGTACTGATGGCTATATAATAATAAAGTCGTAAGATTGAAAAACTGAAACCAATTCTCGAGGCCTCCTCCCCCTCACTATATTCAACGAGAAGAACACGTCTAGACTTTTCCTTACCGGTAGTTTCATGTCGGTTTGGAGAAGTATAGACGACTACTTTCTTTTGTTCGGAAATATTGCGTTCGAGGGATCTTCGCCAGTTGGCCACGATCTCTTCGCCGAGTATCGGGCCGAACTGTTCGACGTTTTGTAGCCCGGGAGGGGGTGGGGCCACCGGAACTGAAAAATCATCTGTAAGATAGACAGACGGCCGTTTAAGCAAATCGCTATATATATATTTATATAAACTCGATCGTGAGACACTGTACTATTATAATATACCTATTAATCATAGGTGGAGCCAGGGGTTTGCAAAGTAAGCGGTGGTTCTTCTTAAATGCAATAAAAACAGTTAAGAGTCTTTTCAAATGACGCTTATGTGGCCACAATAAAACATTTTCTGATAATATCATGGTATTTATAGGGTATAAGTAACAATAATTACTGTGAATTATATAAAATGTAAAATATTATATATTATGAAAATCAGAAAATGTAAGATTTTTATTATTCGTTTAAAGTTAATGCGTACATACGATATGTGTATAGACTGATTATTTATAGTTTTTTAATAAATAGCATAATAGTAATAGTATAATAATAATATTTTTTTTCCAGGGGCAGTAAGGACTTAAGTTTTTGAAAATATTTTTACCCCCTGAATATGAAGGCTGGCTCCTCTTATGATACTAAATAAATATTGTGTCGACAACGTATTACACTTACTCTGGACGTCTGCGGGCACGGGACTACTACAAGATGACCTCTGCAGTTGTTGAGGTGACGTGCCTTGTGTCATTACGGAACTGTTGTTATTCGGTGACTTGTTATTACGGTCGTCTGTTGGACATTCGACGGCCTTCAGCACGCTGAAAAATATGTAGTAAAATAAAATAAATAAAATAACAATATTTTATAATTTATGTACATGTGTGTATAGTTGTTACGTATTTATATATACATATATACATTATATACAACCGTTATACTCGTTTATTGTTAAAAATCATCGAGTAAACGAATATTTCATTAGCGTTATGAATCATTTACTATGTAGGGCCCCCTGCTGACGCAGTTATAGAAATAAAGACGATTCCGTATCGATAACCATCTTTTCGTTCCATATAATTAATATCGATGACATTTTTTTTTTCCTTCGCGGCATACGCTCGCATACCAGATTTCTGTTGTAACATAATAAACTAGTTTGAATCCACATGATCGTAAAATATCGGCATTGATGTCGAAAAAATTTATCGGCCGGTTATTATCGTATACATAAAAACTACCTTCTATACACTAATGCATATTTTATATTATATTAATAAGTGGTATTTTAGTCGTGTAGAGATATAATATTCGAATAAAAATCTATGAGCGAATACTAATGTACAACATAAATACTCAATAGAAAATAAAACTACCGACGCTCACGTATTAGTTGCTGTACGTACAAACAACTACGCGACTATAAGGGGGACATTGAAATCTAGGTGGGCACAATGTTAGCAATCGTATTTTTTTGTCTCTAAATTGTAATATATTGACTCGGAGTACCTATTACCAATACAAACGTACGTTGGACTAGCACAAAGGGAATTCGGAAAAATTTAACGCACCCGCGATGAACATAATTATTATTACAATATTATTATTATAATATCGCTAGATGCGCAAACATAAATGAGAAGACGATTATGAAGAAAGAAAAAAAAATATATATTCTTAGACCATAAAAAAAACGGTGTAATTTGGCGGAGATGCCAAAAATTAAACAATTAGTGTACGTTGAAAAAGTGCCAGAAACAGAAAATTAACGTTTTCAATTTTGAGATTTTCGTTACGGAGTCGTCGCGTGTCGTACTCATATGTGTACACATAATTCAATCACATTCCGTGTGTAAACTCTGCCGTCACTCACCATAGCTGTCGTTTGACTTCTTCGTAGTCTCTCTGCGCGTCCAGCCGAGACTCGAGTCTTATGATGTGTTGTCTCTTGTCGTGCAGCTCTTCCTCGAGTCTGGCGATTTCTTTGGCCGTGTTCTCTTGCAGTTTACCGATACTAGATTGCAGTCTGCGTACGTCCTCGACCAGTTGTGAAATCTAGATAGGAATAAATAAATAAATAAATAAACGTCAAAACGAGGGTCAAAAACGAATATATATGTACGTGCGCAAACACAATCGATATCCAAGATGGCGTTTATAATAAACATAAGGGGTCCTAAATAATATTGTTTATACAATTTGCATCAAAAACCCGTTAAAAGCGTCCCGGTTAATTACCGAAACGGTTGTCGCGCGGCCGATAGCTGGCAGATAGACACGAAACAGAACTATTTACCTTGTGTATATATATTTTTTAATTATCATAAAATGCGTGCGAGTGTTCGATATCAAACTACAGTAATTACATTATTATTATTATTATTATTACTATTATTATTACAACAATTCCTTTTTCTCTCTCGGTTCTTTTTTTTTTTATTCATTTATTTTTTGTTTTAATATTAACGGCCCGTAACGAGATACACTAAAGGGAGCCGAGTGTGCTCTGTTTTCTGAAAGGTCCCCCCCTCCGGCCCCGTCCTGCCGCATAGTGTTAGTCATGAAGGAAAAGTTCCCGCGTGCAGACAGACAGACGTTTCCGATTTTCTCTTCAACAATTATAGTCATTATTATGCGCGTCTGTATCCATCAGGATTGATTACACTTTTTTCTCTCGCGCCCTTTTATTTTACCACGCGCGTATACCGAGCTTAAATAATATATACGCGTGGTGATGGGTGTAAAAACAACGCGCATACGCTTTTTCCATTAAATGTATTGAAAATCCATTTTATGAGCGTCCAGACGCACTAACTCGAGCGACGATACAACGACTACGACGTACCACCTACTGTCCTCGCGTCTGTCAAACGTCATTCGAGCGGAATAAAAAATTAATTCGTGTGTGTATATGAAGTTTAAAAAAAAAAAAAAAAATTATGAAATGTCTCGACGCCAATAAAAATTGGAATACAAATGTTTGTAATTAGACGGAAATACCGGCGGGACGTCGTATTAACAGTCACAGGTTTTATGACGTTAACAAATAAAATAATAATAAAAAAAAAAAAAGAATAAAATAGTATTTGTCCGATTATACATCACCACCGAAGGTAGTAATATAAAATATGTTATAATATTATGTTTATACGTGTCTGTGTATGTGTATTGTAGACAATTATACGTTAGGAAACAACAACGAAAGTTTATAGTGGACAAGAATCAAACATGGCGACAGAAAGGATGCATCAAATGAGGCTCATTAGCCGGTATTTCAATGTATAATGTTATTATATTGAGTAATGACCGAAAGGAAAGCAAAAAAATAATAATAATAATAAATAAATAAAACGAGAGAATCGTCTACATCGATATATATATATACGTATATATTATTATTATTATTATTATGGTTGCAATACAACTGCACACGTCGAAGCAACGACCCGAAATTATTACACACACAACTCACATGAACAAACATCACGCGAACAAGTAGTTACGGCGGTGGGGGGTCTATAACACGACAACAGGAGAAGTGTGATATGGCGCGAGTGAGTGTAAGCGACGCGGCGATAGTAGTAGTCGTGTGGTGTGTAGAAGTGGTAGTTATGATATTAGTGGTAGTAGCAGCGGCTCGGCGGCAGATGTGGTGGTGGTAATAGAAGAAATATTACAAACGCAGAGGAAAATCGTATTAAAGCGAAACAGAAGTCGTTGTTCGGGTCAGCCCGTAATTTGTTCCAATTGACTAACCGCAATAGATCTTGGGATGTCAAAAAATCATCGGTTTCCTGTTTCCTGTGCTTTTACAAACTATTTGTCTGTTATAATAATATAATAACAACGTCGTCGATATAATCCGAAAATTGTCTAAACTATACAAGGTCACCTTGGTGAGTCTGTCGCCGCTCTAAATCATATATAATAATAATAATAATGATAATAATAATAAATAAAACGAATGAATATTCCGTCACCACGATAGTTATCCAAACATCACGTTATTTTATTATTATTACTGCTCGCACACTGGTAAAAATCACAAAGTCGCTCAACGCGACATCCCGTATCAACCACTGCCGCCGCCTCTGCCACTACCACCACCACCATCACCACCGCACGTATACGCATCCCCTTCGTGCATTGTGCTTATGTGTGCAGTGGTGTTTGTTTGACCACCCTCTAAAGAAAATGATTATTTTGCATATCGATTCGTACAAACGAGCGTCGTCGTACATGGTATATGTGTATACGCGTACAATTAATTTTATCCGCACCCCACGGCACTGACACAAAACACCCCCGAAACATTGCGTAAGGGTCGGGCAGGACATTTGCAAGTCTCTAATTACGAGAGAAAAAGGCGTACAACGCGTCCCCCGCAGCCACATCCCAGGCATTTATGTATGTATATAGAAGGAACCGGTTATTGGAATCGACAATCATCATCGCGTTATACCGGTTATCGATCCCATGTGCAGCGCAATAACGGTCGTCGTCATACGATGAGGATTTATGCGCAATAACTACTGACATATGATTTTAACAATAATTATAATAATAATATATTATTCATACATACGGGCAGGCCTCAATACTAACCGAATTTTATGTAATTCATACTTTTAGAAGTGTTTACTTCGAGTGTTTGACTTTTCAATGAAGTTATATAGACGCATTTGCCTATTGCAGTAGTAATAATTTTAATATACGTTCACTTAAAGATTATTAATGTTTTTTATTTCTGTTATTCCTGTTTTGAAAAGATTAAAGTGCACAAATGAAATACATATTATAATATATTCACACTTGTACGGCCAATTTTTATTTCGTCCTGAGACATAAATTTTGTAAATCAGACTCTGTGTACACGGTGTATTTGAATATTATGTATTGAGATGTTCGCCTAATTATGTACTACAACTATTGTTATCATTAAACTATTATTCATACCTATAACGCAAGCAGCATATCTTTGTGATATATTCCGCGATTTGGTGTATTATTATATATATATATTTTACAAACATCGTTATGTATTTTTTTGTGCATTGTTTTTCCTCATTAAAATCTATTACGTTTTTAATGCAATACACTTTATATATATTTTATACTACTATTGTTGCGCGCTAGTGTATACAGTGCTCGTTTGTTCGAGATCAACCGACCATGTCCCGTCGTTTGGATATTGTGCATCGCGTCCTCCTACACACGAGCTCGCGTGAACGTCTGTCAAGGAAAAAGGCATGTGTAATTAATTCGGTATAGACTTACACGCGCGCGCGCGCACACACACACACTTATACAATATAGACGAAGTGTGTGTGTGTGTGTGTGCGCGTGCAATGACGGCGACGAATACAATAATTCAGGAACAATTTTCCCGTCGTCGTGATTTCGAGACGTACGAAATACCGCGGCGGCGTGCTTTCAACGGTATATTATCGGTAATAACATAATAATAATAATAATATTGTGTACGCAGAAAACCCATATGGCGAGACGGGAAAAAATACCGAATTCCCCGGGATCGTCGATGCGATGGGTCCTGTGCGATGTTCATCATCATTAGCTCACCGGAAGAGATCTTTTTTCTCAGGGCACGCCTCGCTCACACGCCACCCTCGGAAACCGAATATTCCACTCGGCGACGACGGAATATCCCTTTTTTTTTTTTTTTTTTTTGTGAGCTATACACATGGTTAAAATATATAGCAGTGGGTGAGATAATAATTATGCGTGCGAGAAATGGCATCCCTATACGTATATAAATAAAAATAATAATAATAAATAAATACATATGCATAACGCGCGTTAGAGATGCTGGGAAAAATCAATCGTTTCACGCGTAAGGGTGGGTGTGAATATTATAAATGAAATATATCGTCGTTACGTAACGAATATTCTTGAGAACCCGTACGTCGATGTCGCCCGCCAAATGACCGCGACCGTTTAACGGTCGATCTTCTCGCGCCCCATTTTTGTCTATTGTCCAACAACACTATATTATAGTGTCGGCGGCGGTGACGTTTGATGATTTTTAATTTTTTTTCGTTCGATTCTGGGATTTTGCCGTCGTCGCTGCACACTTAGTATTGAATTACCTGTGTTTCTCCTCTCGCCCCCTTCCGCGATTTTCCTTTTATTTTCACGTTTGTAAGACATAAGAAAAATATTTATTTTTAATACTACTCGTATAATAACGCGATGACGTCGGATGACAATTTCAACGATGTCGTTTGAAGTCTGAGCCGAGCGCTACGATTTTTTTTTCCCCCCGCAAGACCGCGTGCCAGAGCAGCGGCGACTACGTGTAAAATACCATATCAGCTCATATATCATACGTATTATACGTAGCTATTATTGTGTTCCGCAAAACGGTCATCGACGACAACGTGGCGGCGGTAACGCGACGACGGCGTTTAAATAACTACGTCGCTATAATAATATTGTTGTTATATCGTTGTAAATCACACCACGACGTGTGTGTACAAACCGCTTTAATATAATATACGTGCGAGTATCGACGAGTGGTGTGTTTGTCGGACGTGTTGTGCGTGCTTTACAATAAGTATATAAGTGTTCGAAGCACATAATAATACATATTATATAGGTATAGGTTAGACGTGGTGGTGGTGGTGGTGGTGGTGGTTAACGACGTGTATGTAAATATATTATGTAACGACGATAAGACATCGGAGGCGGTGTGGCGGTGCGCGTGGCTGCCGGGATGACAGACGAAAATAGCTGGCTCGTGGACCCGCTGCCGCGCGGATGTGATGCTGCGGGAGGGTATAATATAGCGTGTATAATACGCGCGGTGCACAGAGTACACACACACACACACACAGGGGAAAACACAGAAGAAAACAAAAGGCGACCGTAGTGGTATACGGGACGACATAGTCATATTGATTATATCGACAAGTGCCGATGAAGGGATTCGGAAATCGACTAATGAACGCATATTATACATGTATATTGTATATATTATGCATCATCTATATACAAACGTATACATATATGTATATATATATTGTATACATAATATACGTCTGGCACGGCAGCGATGGCAGTGGTGTTGGAGGCATTAAGATAACGGTCGCCGGAGCCTGCAGGGCGAGTGATTAAGCCTCCCCCTCATAACTCTTTCTCACTCCTCCCTCCCTTCGTCACTATATCTCTTTCGCTCCTTCGTTCACCCCGGTGCTGTCGATGTCCATCACCCTCCGTGCACAGGCATATAAAAGGCGAAGGAATAGCAGCAGCAGCAGCAGCAGCAGCAGCGTGTGTGGGTGCAGAAGGGACGATGAGGCGGCGGCAAAGGAGAGGTAGCGCCCTGACAATTAGACAGATACGGCAAGTTTAAACCCTTTTCTCCCTATACATATTCATCCCTCACGCTCGCGCACACAAATACACATACACACACACACACACACACACACTCACAGAAACGAGTATATACATATTATATGATGCACACATACGTATACGTATACTCACACCCCCACCACCGATCATCACACTCTCACAACAGCCCGTCGAATATTTCTTCTACCCATCATCCCTTCATATATATATATATATATATATACATAACAGGGCCGATCAATTCGCTCTCATGCAAAATACGCCAAGTAGTTTTAGATATATATCCCTCGCCTTTTCCATCGACGACCCTACCCCTCCCCATCGTCTCCTTTGCCGCACCTTTCTCTTTCACTATCCACCCGCACCCCTCTCCTTCTAGCGCGCCGTTCGCAACCACTGTCAATCCTTTACGGGCGCGCAATTGTGTGTGTGTGTGTGTGTGTGTGTGTTTGTGTGAGTGCGTGTGTAACAAAAGCACATTCGTGACGAAATGCGGGCAGGGAAATTCGATTTTATTGTGTATTACGTCTTCCGGTTGCGAAACGGGGGTGTACGGACGTCAACGACGACGACAGTGGGGTGGAGGAGGGTGCCAGTTTTGAATATTTGTCAATAGCACGGTAAAATGATTATAATATACATATATATATATATATATATACGTGTATATATTATAGTATTGTATAATGTGAGTCGTATGTGCTCGTACGCCGTCGTAATGGTTCTAGTTTTATTATTATGATTTTTTAACAGACAAACCGAACGCATAACACCGCTGCCACTGCCGTCACCAATGATCTGTCAAGAACACAAAAATTATTATAATACACATACGACATTAGATATTATGCAGTGGTGATTTGTGTGTGTATGTGTGTGTGACCTTTAGGAACGATTTAATTGTTTTATATTTTAGTCGAATAACAATGGAAACGTTGACGGCTGCAATAACAGGACCTATGGCGAAATAACAATAATTATATATTATATAACCAATAACAATAATTTTAATCTAAAACTGGTTCCAAAAAAAAAAAAAAAAAAAAATTAAAATAAACGTCTCTGTCAATATATTTTTATATGTGATGATCATATGTAGATACATAATAGACGCTCATAGTTTCAAAACTAGAGCGAAAAAATACACGTCACACGGACGAGACGAAATCACGTATAAAAATGGTTTTTATTTTAATATTTTTTAAAAACCGAGAAAAATGTCTTAAATATTACTACATCCAAAACCTTTAGGAAAACTTTGAAACAACTCGTACAGAATTTTCTCTGAGTATAATTTCTAGGAAAGTCCTAATGTATTATTTGTGTTCAAGCGTTTTTCATTACCCAATCAATTAGTTATGACTTGACGCGTTCCACCCACAAAACATGCCATCAATTTGTGAAATACGTTACGTCATAATCAAATGTTTTCGCGGTAAACACTCGACACAAGTAAAATCATATATATTATATGAAATTATGTGATATTGTTATTATATAGACGTACATATATCGTGCGTGTATATGTGTAAAGAGAGGCGATTCGATTTCATCACGAAGCGTACAGACTCATTGTTTTTTTTTTTTTCACAGCACACCCGGCCCACAGTGGTGTAGTGGTGATTTAATCCATCGTAATATAAATATGTGTATGCGAGCGTGTGCGTGTGAACGCGTAAAACTAGGGGGTGGATTTCGTTAAAAAGATATTATTCAAATTTACGGCGTGCTGTGCAGTTGCAGCAGTGGTGAGGCGACATTCGACGCGAATAAGGAGCGGTTGTCGAACCGTATTATAGATGTACGACTACTAGTTATGGCTTATAGCTAATAATAATAATAATAATAATAATATGAACATATAATAATATTATAATGTATTATATTATTATAAACGCGCGCGTACGATGACGACAACCAGTTTAACCAGTTACACCCATAGCATACGATTTTTTTTTTTTTTTTTTATCGTGCGTCCATCACACACCACGTACAATGTATTATCTGCGCTAGCACGACTGTATTGTATATATATATATTATTTTAACAATATAGCCAATGCATTGATTGCCTATAAACGTTGACTGAAAAGCGGCTGTTTGTGTGTGTGTGTGTGTACCGCGAGTTTTTTTAAGCGTATCCGGTTTTCGATCACACTCGCCATCGTGTTTCGTAACACCGGTGGAGATTATCATTTATTTCATATAGATCCACAGCGGCATGTTTACCGCGAGCAAATATCTATTATGTATGTCCTATATTATAATACGTGGCGTTATCGTTATTGTTTAATCGCGTAATAAATACTATGTGTTACCGATTTTATTCGGAGCGAAATTTCAAAGAATCATAAATCTCGCGCCAGAATTGCAGATAAGATAGAAGTTGTGTACTTACTTATATGTACATATAGTATTATATAATACGTAAAGTATATTATTATGCTCATAGTATTATAAACGGATACATACTGCAAACGAAACAAAAAAAAAAAAAAAATTGCAAATAAAATGATTTGATGAATCGGCTGTACATACATATATATTTATAACGTTGTATAAAAAAACAAAAAATATTTAAATGTGACCGCTGTTAAAACGACTTTAGTATGCAGCGAATACGGACGTATAAAATATACTACGCGCGCACAATTATACATATATATGTATATATATATATTTGCTTTTTGCGTGTTAAGAGTTTGCCTTGAGATAATACACAGTGCGCATCTGTCAGAAACGTTTTTTAACTTTATAGGTGTATTATATACGTTTTTATCTTATCAATATTACATTATATTATTATTTATACAAATAATATATATGTGCTGTATTATACACACACACACACACACACACAAATGCACACGGTGTGCGAAATGTGACACCGTCAGCAAATCTAATTGATGGAATTAAGGTCGACGCAATAATTATTACAGCTTCTTGTTTTTGCCACGTATTTCGGGTTAGTAAAAATAAATTAGTGCACTGCAAGCTGCACGCATCGAAACTTTTTCAAACCAGTGATAGTGCGAGGTAAAAACTTCATTATCCGTTAAAATGCATTATAACTTTTGACACGAGAAGCGTCATCGTGTTTTCTTCATATACGTATACAAACACGTAACGTGCTATATTTTTGTAAGTCACGCGTAAACGTTACTTTTCTTTTTTACCGTCGATTTACACGTAGCTTTAATTTATTTATTTTTAATCGAATTTCGAGTAAATTTCGTCAAAAGCGATATTTTGTACGTAGGTGGTGGGAAAATATTTGTAAATGTTAATTTAAGTGTGCAAATATACGTACATACGAAGCGTGTTAAACTTCTCCCTTCGGGTGAAATTATTTTAAACGCACACCACTCGGCGACGTCTTTTGACGCGGGATAAAGTGCAACAAATAATATAATATAGCTTGTAGTACCTATAAACCCGACTACCTATTGGTATTTATGTTATAACGATTTAATATACGATGCTGTTCTATTGTTCACACAGCGAATCGGCGGCAAATATCGGTTTCTGCGTGTGTATAATGTGTATATTACGCAACGACGGCGGAAAGGTGATTACGACAGGGAGAGAGTGGTATACGACGTCCATACATATCTATAATAGGTATGTATATATATATATATATATATATATATATAGACGACAACCGAGTTTACAATCGTTACGAGGGTGAGGTTTTGACGGACTTCGAAAAGGATCTCGAGGGTCGAACGGATGTACGTACATCGCGGTACAGCGGATGCTGCGAAAAGAGAGAAAGGGCGATGCGCGGAGATGACGACGACGATGGACGGTGTACGAGGTCCTAGGACGTGCGGGGGTGGATATGAAATATGAAATTTCGTAATTAGAAGCCCTGCGTCTATATATCGCGTATCGGCCGCGCGCGTTACGCGTACACACACACACACACACACACACACATAAATATATACATATTATATAAATATATATATATATATATATGTATAAATGACGCGCGAGACACCACCGATTGCAGCAGTGAGCCGGAAAGGGTTGGAGAGTGCAGACGTGGGCAAGGGGAGATGATGGGGAGAGCTGATCAATAATTCAATCCCGTTTTAAAGTGCGGCCCGTGTGTGTATATATATATGTATATATGTGTGGGTATGAGATGCCGAACCCCGGAGATATATCTTCAAATCAAGATGGCCGCGTCAATCGTCTATTGTTTTAATAGTTGCCCGTAGGTGGGAGTTACCCCTTTCACGCGCGCGGCTCGCGAGTAACATCGGCGGAGGAGAGGCGATGGTGTACACGTGTGTGTGTGTGTGTGTGTGTACGAAGACGGTGGTGGGAGGGGAAGTGGTACAGTGTGGACGAGAGGATATACTATACGAAGTTCCGAACTCGTATATGTATATTATTATGTACAAATATATACGCAAACCATACACGTTATGTGCCCATCTATCAACCCTCATTTTCTACCCTTCGGCGACCACTCGTCATATGTGTGTTTGTGTGTCTGTGCGACGTGTGTATACGTGTGCGAGCGTATGTGTGTGTGTGTGTGTGTGGGTTCGCATTGTAGAGCGAACGTCGGTGAAGAAAATCGCCGGAGAGAGAGAGAGAGAGAGAGAGAGAGAGAAATTGTGAGAAAGGGTGAGGGAGAGAGAGAGACCAAAAATATAGACGCGGGTCTGCTTATGTAAGGCGCGCGGAAGAGCGGGTGGATATCGTGTATAATAACGTTTTGTTGTGTATATATTATTATATCTGTATGTGTACCTATACTCTGGTATTAAATTAATTATTTATAAATAGTTATAATAATAATAATAATAATAATAAATATTTATATCAATACGAGAGCGGATATATACACACTTTAATTTACAGACAATTTAGCTAGCTATATATTATTTTCGATATACGACAGAGCAAAGAAAACTTGTTTTTAATTTTTAGTCTCTCGACCCCTACTACATGTCATGTACCTACGGTCGGCTGATAATTACCTGCCTAACATATTATGTTCACAGGATTTATTTTCTCAGCAGTTGTATAAAAACTTTTTTTTACGTTTTTTTCTCGAATACAATTTTTGTAAAATATAACATATAATATTGAAACAAATGTGGTTTATAATAATTTAAGGAACAGTTTCAGGGGTGGAAACCACAACAAAATGGCAGATAGTTGCGATTGTTCCCCCGTGAATTTTAAAATTAATACTCATAAACTAATTTATGAACATTTTTTTAGTATGAAAAAAAAGATACTTTTAAAGTATATAAAACACAGATAAATTCAAATTTTATCTGTATTTTACAACAATCGATTAAATTATATATCAAAATCGAGTTTATAAATTTCTATCAGTTATTATTTTATCGAGCAAAATGTAATATATTATATAACAACCTCTTTTTTTCTTCTTTTCTTTTTTGTCAAGCTACCTATTACAAACTTAATGTTAAAATATATTTAAATCTATTTTTGTCAACTCACCCCTCATCCTATATTGAAGCTCAAGATCTATGACTGGACAGATTAAATAATAAAAACATATATATGAACATATGATTGATAGATAAATGGAAAGATCGTGTGAACAATATTTATTATAAAAGGGACAGGGTATACTATATAGCAGTGCTGTTCAAACGTTTATACATTTACCATCGACTAGTAATGTTAAATTACCATCTCGTGTAATTAATTTAACATTAGTTGATACTTGATAGTCTTAACTTTGGTAGTTAAATTAAACCTGATTAACGAAAGCTAATCGCATTGTGTCAAATAGTTGTGCGTTCCTTTTACAAAGTTTCAAAATGAGTCTTAAACAATATACATCCATTGCGTTAATCGGCACGACTATAACATTTTTGTTTAAATCGGTATAACATAAATTATGTGCCTAATCAGTAATACTAATTCGAACTAGATGACATGATGTGTGATTACTTATATATATATATATATATGCACAAGATGATTGTCGTTAATTGTTCCTTAAGGAATATACCCTTATGCGTTTAGATATACATCTCGTCATTAGACTATTTATTCATATACTAAATAACTTTAATAATTTTTTATTTCTCAGGTCATAGTTACATGCCTCATCAACAATGAACATACACTTAAATAGTATACATGAATGGGAAAATGACAAAATCGTCGTATATATATATAACATGGCGCAACAGTGAGGATGATGGTGACAACAAGCCACAACGCTGGGCAATACCCGCGAGCCCTTTCCCAGCGCACCTGTCGCAAGTGGTGGAAGAACGGTGAAGTCATTTAACTAATTGGGTCACGCACGAAAACCCCTTTGAGCGTTTTAACACTTAAAAAACGAACGAGGTATGTATATATTTGTGTGTATATATATATGTATAGGTATATTTAAATACCAATTGATGGTTTACATTAATTTTCGCTCTCTCGACCCCTACATGTCATGTACCTACGGTCTAATTATATGAAACGGACTAAATATTTGCGGATATATACACACTTATATACAGAGCAATATTAACGGGTATATTGTATAATAATATGTTCATTTGTACGTACCTATAAAACGTATTTATCGTTTATTGAAATTTTTTTCTAGTGTAATGCTGCAGCATAAAGGCATTCTGCAACAGTGCAGTAGATATAAATTATAGATAATCATATTGCACTTATTGCCTATAAGCATTAGTGTAAGTACTGACTGAAAATTATATTTAAAAAAACATACATTAACGGGATGTTTTCAATAATTGTTCAACATTTTTTATTTAGGTACTTCAAAAAAGGTAGAGTATTGCTATAATAATTGTTAATAAGTGGAAATGTCAAATTTATTCCAGTTAATTTTGGTGCTACGACTAAATACCTAATAAGGTATAAAAATTATGAAATGTTTTATTCACGTTATCGGTAGTTTTTCCTTACACTGATGAGAATTTCAAAAAATTACTTCTTTTATGACGTATAACGTACTTATTTTCGATGTTGCGTATTTTGACTACTTTTGAACCCCTCCCGTTTAAAGTCTATACTTTCGCCTTTGCCTATATAGGACATAGGTATATACTACTTTTGTAACAATAATAAATGTATATGCTCCGATATAAAGTGTATAACTCACAGACGTGATATATAGTAAATATAATATAAATATAATACTATTACATGGTATGAAAAATGCGTGTACGTATAATAAAACGATTGGTTTGTCTATATAATAGCTGTGCCTTCGCATCATAATATATACACACGCATGATTAAAACATTCAATTGCTCTCGTTTTGTCTATACGGTCATTATAAATACAGCACAAAAGCCTATGTCTGTTACGCGGGTGGCACGGCCAGAGATGATATTTTACATTATTTATTACATTACACAGTGTGTCTCGAGAGTTTTATAAAGTACTAAATTTACGAAGGAGATCTCTCACACACACTAATTTAATAGATATAACAGAATATTAATATTATGCGCTTGTAATATCTATATAATATTAATATATTATTGTTAAGTGACTGTATTGGTCATAATATTGTTAACTTTTTAATCGTCAAACGAATGTATAATAAATACAGGATTACACTTGGTTCTCCGTTAAAAAATTTGGGGTTTCTAAACTTTCTAGACTTCTCTCCGAATGCGGTGTAAGAATGTAACTATATACACTTCTTCCTCCGCACACGCTACACCGCCTATATCTGTACGCGAATTCAGTCCTTCGTATATATATTACGATAGTTCCGTGACCTCATCACAGCCGACGCCGCGTCAAAAACGCGTTTTTATTATCATACACGTGTCTATTATTATTATGTAATGCACAATATACGAATATTATAATATGCCACACAGTCGTTTACAACAACGATCGTACATATTATTAAATTTTATATATTAAATAGTCTATGATATGTGTGTGTGTGTGTGCATGCCGTGCCGGTCGAGTAAGTTCGATTTTTAAGGGCCTCGCCCGATCATATCAGACCCTACAGGCAGTGACGTGATATACTTATTCACAATATATAAATGTAAAATGTGTGTGTGTGTGTGTGTGTGTTTGTTTCATATATAGCTACAATAATATAATACGTACAAGTCGAAAATGCAGATGTAATAAAATCAATCCCAAAGTTCTCCGTATATATTATATTATACACACACAAGACTTATTATGCGTCCAACGTAATAGCGTGATTGGACGCGAAACGGAAGGAAATTGCGTGATAGAAGTGGAAAATTTATACCATTACCTTTTCTACCCCCCGTATACGTCCGTCCACCCCACCGTCGTATACGCCGCTAACCATTCCCCCCATCGCCCCCACCATCGCACCGAGAACGCCGAGCGCCTTGTTTTCGATTCGATGGCGCCATTGCAAGTCTATATACTATTTTATTATTATTATTATACGTATAGGTACACAAGACATAATAATAATATAATACTTATATACACACAAATATATATGATACACTGCAATATCGTATTTGAAACTTCTTATTATTATACAAGTGTGGTATATTATGACGTACCTATACGATGATAGTTGTATATTTATTTTTCAGTGGAAATAATTTTATATTTGCCTATACACAACACCAAACAGCAGTTAGCACAGCATTTTATATACTATACCTTTGCATAAATATAAATAATAACTCGCATAATATCGGCGGAACGGCTGCTGCAGGATGGAATTTCCGGGAGTTTGCATTATATTATATTCGTAAAAAATAATAATAATAATATAAGAGAAAAAAATTAAGTGTTTGAAAGGTGATAAAATATGAGATTATAATATAGGTATGCCTTGTAAAAATACATCATCCGGTATACAATAGCGGAGGCAGACAAATATTTGAATAAGAAGTGTTTGAATAATATTAAAAAAAAAAAAAAAAACGGCACGAAGAGAGCAAATGCCGGAAGTCGTCTATTGTACACGTTATTATTATTATTATTATGCGCGTACCTATATATATATATATATTATTATTATTGGGCGCAATAAACGCTCGTGCGTAATTCAAAGTAATAAATTGTTACCGTATACTGTTTCTGTAGCATTAAAATATATGTATGGGTATTTATTATGCCGGTATACGTATATTATATACACCTACCTACTACGTATAATAATATGAGAACTGAGCAGTTTAGAGGGAGCCCATTATGTAGCAATATAATATATTTTTTTATTCGGAAAAACGCTCTCACCTCTTTTTCCTTTGCGGAAAGTTCGAGTTCGGCGGGCGTTTTGTTTTGATCTTCGGTAGACTCGACGTGATTGCCCAGAGGCGTAGCCATGGTCATGACGTTCGTGTCCTGTGGTTTGTTGTTGGTCAACTGTTCTTTCAGTGCAGTCACTTCTTTTTCTGCCAAAGTAGCTCTCTGCAAAACGATAAAAAAAACGTACAGCATGCATTAAAATCATTATTCGAATTTCGCTCTTCTGCTGTAGTGCAGTAATATATATATGTAATATGAACATTATATATATGTATATGTATAGAGAACAGACAAAATCACCAGTGTCTGGTCTTTATATTAGATTATACGTATATAATACTGCGCGTGCGTACCTATATATACTCATAATGACCCACAATAATAATATTAGGTACCGTGCAGCGTCCGTATATGCGTGTATGCTGATATATATATATATATCATGCATATTTAGGTACCTATAGACTATAATATGTACTAATATCTGTACTATTGCGTAATTTTGAACGCAATGAAAAATAATAGTCTATTGCGTGGTTTTAGAAATTTTTTTTTTTTTTTACTTTACATGACTTCCCCGCGCCGATTATTATATTGTATATATGTATTAAATTATTTTGTTGTGTATTTCACTAGACAAGATTGATCGGAATTTGGAATACAACCGGTTGCAGTGGTATAAACATTAAAATTAATATATATAAAAAAAAAAGAATCACTTTTTATAGCTATAAAATACATTTTTTCTGATCTCTCGCACTACAGTTTACTTCTGCTGCAGACTTCTAGATTTTATATCTATTCAAATTTTGAAATAAAACAATTTTCAAAAACCACTTTATCTACTCGGTTGCACGAATATAGGGAGGATTTAACTATATATATATATATATATATATATTAAAAATGTATTTATTTTTTAATTATTTATCTCATTATTTTATATATATTGTATCTATATTTTAAGTTATTATGCACCGCTTTAGAAATATTATCATTACGGTATTTTATATGTACCTGTTGCACTATTTCATACCTATGACGTATTAACGGGAAAAAAAATAAAAATTATAAACTATAATTATAATCAATCGGCGGAACACACGTTATCGGTTTTCGACTAAAATATGTATAATATACATGTATATAAGAAAAAAATATGCATATTATGTAATATTGATACGACGAAACGTGGTTGCGCGTGTTTATACAAAACTATTAAATGTACAGATTGTCCACGGTGATCTGACAAATAATGTAATTTCATCTTTATATACCTTATGAGCAAATTAGAATTGAATTTACATGTATAACTTGAAACACAAATGAAACAAAATTTTTATTAAAAAAAAAAAAATTATTTTTATTTTGATTTTACATGTTTTTTTAATTTTTTAAATTTATTTATATGGTAATCACTATTTAAAACTGAATTTAATATTATCAAAGAAAATATGGATTTTTTTAATGTTGATATTTAAATAGCCAAGGTACTTCTGTATAAAAACGTGTACTGTTAATACTCTGGTACTTCAACATTTATTTCCTTTAATTATATCCAAAGCTATTGGTCCAACAACAGAAGTTGAAATGTTCAAAAACTATAATTTCTAGCAGAATATCGAGTTCAAAGTAGCGGTTACTATTTAAGAAAACCAGAAAAACTTAAAAAATGAGTACATAAAATGTAGTGATAAAAACTATTTTTTTATAAAAATCTAGTTTAATTATCCTAATTTTAAATTGTTGGAACATGAAACAACATTTAAATTTATGCGCTATATACAATAAATGAAATTGAATTTGTCATATTATTATCAGCGTGAGGAAACCTTTATACATTATACGTACCCAAGTATTTTAGTGTGTATTTATATATATATATGTATGCCGAGGCTTTATATTAGCTCTATATAATGAAACATATAGGTACATAATACGAGGTGTCCCACAAAGAAATGCTGATTGCTACGTAAAAGTAAAACGCATGAATTTGATCTTTTTTCATATAACATTTAAAACGCCAGTAAAACTATATTTGAATTGAATATAAAGAATATTTTTTTATTATTTTTTACCTAAGGATTTTTTTTAGCTACTTAGTTTTCTTTAATGTCAACCGCTAATTTTAACTTGACATTCTGCATAGAATATTGTTTTTGAAAAATTTTCTTTTTTCGACCAATAGTTCAATGGTATATAACGATAATTTCAAGTTTAAAATATTATGCTCCTTTACTCTATACTCCAAAAGTTTAAATATTTGAAAGTGTTAAATATTGATCTAAAAAAAAAAAAAAATAAATAAAATATCAATATTGTCATGAATAATATTTATTTTCAGAATTTTAAATCAAAAGTAGGTAGTGGTTACCGTCTGAGAAAATTAAAAAACACAAAAATATAAAAAAAAAAAAATACGTCTTAATAATACACATAAACGATAATAATGTATCGGACGTGCCGCGTCTGGATATAATAACAATAATGACATGAACATAAGATGAACCTGTTGTTTACAGATATTGGGGGGGGGGGTTGCCGAGCGGTTAATCGCGTTTGGAAAATGGCTACAAAATAATCGACTCCACCCGTCCCGCGAGGATCACGACCGTGGTAGTACGCGCAGTGCAAAGGGAATACGCGCACGCACGATACAATACGAATACCGGCTGTGTGTATGCTAACCTGTATATTATATATATTACAAAAACGGACAACGGCAAAAAAGAAATCGAACAATACCAAATAAAAATAAATCGACCTATAGTCCGAGTGGGAGGTGTCTTAAAGTAGGTGGAACTATTGGACCGTATCACGCGCCATTGGACCGGCCCCGTCGTCGATAGATCGGTTGTGTGTGTGTGTGTGTGTGTGTGTACGCGGCGTTTTTATTATTATATTATTTCCTTCTCCTTTCCCCTACCCCTCTCCCGCCGCCGTACCATTATTCTCATTCTTTTCCGCTAACCACTACTACTACTACTACTACTACTACTACTACTATCGCAATATACCATTACTACCGCCGCCGCTCGCTGCCGTCATTGCCGGCGTTCACACCGTTCTCGCGTATTTTTTTGCTCGCGCACTCGCACGAACTCTTTCGTTTACACAATATACGACGAACGTGTGCACGCCGCACAAGCATCGCCAAAGTATCGTTGTTATTCGATAGAGGTGGCCGAGACTTCGAATAGAGAAAATAAATACAATTATTTAAGTTTAAAGTTTAAAGAGAATTACTTCTTCCGTTTTATTTTTATTATTATTATTTTTTTTTTTTTTACGCGCAAGAGTTCTTACAACAACCGAATACGAAAAAAAGAAATCCGGACATATTTCACACATGGGATTAGACACTCTTGGTGGGCGTGTAGAATTTTAAAGAAACGATCAATTATTTTTATCAATAATACGATTCTGAACGAAGGAAGTTAATATAAAAAAAGCAATAATAATCGTCATTTTCAACACACCCACCAAGAATATCTGACCCGAAGAGTTAAGAATACCCATGGTGCGAAGTATATCCACCTTTATTGTGTATACTTTATTTATCTTTGCTTTACTATAATTTACTTGTTATTTTTTTTTTTATCTAAAAAATAAAAATAAGGGGAAAAAATTATAAGATTAAAAATAAAAATGTTAGAAAAAAATGTCCAAATTTTTTTTCCATTTTCAAAATTTTTTAATTCCAAAATATTTTTTTTACTATTGTCTATCATTAAATTTTGATAAAGTTTGGATCAAAAAATGATGGTTTTCGAGTAATTTTTGTAAAATTTTCGGTTGTTTTTTCAAAAAGAAGATTGAGAATTTTCAGTGTTATTCAGTATTATTAATAAAAATCCCTAATCCATTTTTCCGAAAACATTTTTCAAAAATGGTATTATTCACGGAAATAATTTTCATTTTATTTAAAAAAATACCAATATTAAATTATTAGATTATAGGACTTTTATTTTATATTAGATATTAAGAAAAATATATAATATATTAAAAGAATTGAAAAATTAATATTATAAAATTTATTATATTATTAAATACTTTAAATATTAGAGTATGACGTTGTGAGCTTTTGTTCTTAAAAAATTAAGCAATCTTCTTTCTTCTTATTAAATATGGTATAATCCAAAGTATGGATCTAATACGGTTTTAAAAATCTATTTTTTTTTTTTTTTTTTTTTTGCTATTACTCGACAACCAAGACAAGTTCAGTTATAGAAATCTCTGTATTATGAATACGAGATTTTGGTTTTCTTGAAATGGTTTAGTGGGAAAATTATCATTCGGGAAAATGTCCGGGAACTATAGTAACTTCATCACATGGAAAACAATGTAATTATAGTAATCAGAAGTTACTTTCGAAAGAAAAGTATTATTCGTTATGGTGTCACTTTGTTTTGAAGAAACTTAACTTTTTTACTTAATTTTAATTCGTTAAATTTATAAGCCTCGATTATTTTCGTCGTTTATACGCAAGTGTGTTTTTTTTTTTATCAGTAAAATATCGACAAAAATTATTAAATTACGACCGTTATACAACAACAACTCGAGAATGAAAAATATGACGATTACATAGCACGCACTAGATAAAAACGTACATGTTATAAAGAAAAATGTATAGATTTTAAAGTCTGTAATTGCAGCCCGTTTTTTATGTGTAGTACTAATGCATGTCAATAAGTGTACAGTACGGAAAAAAGTGCATATATATTACCATTTATCTCTGCATGTACCCACTTTTTATTTAACTTGTGCATGAATGATGATAAATCACTAAATCTGCTGTGCTAAAGAATCTATGTATTTGCAATGCTTTAAAACAATATAGGTATTCACGTTATTACGACTAAGAAAAGAGCGTTCTGTCGGAGGAGAAGGCAGTTGTTCAAGAATATTATTAAGGATTCCAGTTCTTTTGAAAAGCGTGAAACATGAAATGTGTGTAGTAGACTGGCTGCAGTGTATAAGAGAGCTAAAATTTAAAATATGTTAATATAATATTATTAATACAATTATAATTAGGTATAGAAGATAAGGCGTGGTCATCGATATGGAAGAAGTCAGTAAAAAGAAGAAAATAGAAAAGATCTATTAAAAATTGAGTTCGTTTATTACACAGAGAGTCCGGAGAGCCACAAAACAAAGCGTGTGTAAATATAAAATCCGAATACGCGTATATTATACTGGACCATCTATATATACCGCAGAATCAGCAGGTCCTTTTTTTATCTCACTAGTCACTACGCATATAGCTGATACTTCCTAGATAGTCTTTGTTGTCGTTTTTTTTTTTTTTTTTTATTCGATAATCGCCCGTAGTCACGCCCACTACATCAAAGGTATACACAAGCGTGCGCACGCACACCGATCGAGAATTAATGTAATAATAATACCTTTATATACACATATACATAATACTTAATGTATACCTGTCCTGTATAGCGTACACTGTATATATAAATGTAATAAATTTAGAATATTAAAAAAATACGAGAGCGCTTGTGATATTATTCGGACGTCGTCAACGTCTCAAAATCGTACCCCACCACCACACGTCCTTCGTTTCGACGATCCCTCTCTCCCGCATGGTCTGTAGTACTTTGCGCGAGTATAGACAGAATTGCGAATAATTATACTCATCGATTCGTCGTAACGACTATAATATGAATGTGCACGCATCACAAATGTATTTTTTAATCATCCATTATAATACATACCTACCTACTAGCCATATGTAATTATCATTTAAAGATAAATTGAGTTTTATTCATTTATTTATTTTTTTTATTTATACATACACGATAATTATTAATATTAACATGAATTAAAATGAAATATTAATATTAACTCGAACTTCTTTTCATTTTATAAAACAATTTCTTAAAATTTAATGCTGTTATCTTGTAAAATGTTTTACAAGATAACAGCATTGAATACATACAATGGAAATTATGATTAGGAAATAATATTCGTAACAAAAAAGTAAAATGAATAGAAAAAAGGTATGCGCTAATTCAAATATATCAAAGTTAACAGAAAATTTACTCCTCGATAATTATTTTACTTTCCCCTAATATTGGAATCCGTATAAACAAACATATTAGCTCCATTACCCGTCATTAGGGTGTGCGGGATAAAAATCGTGGTTTATCCCCTTCGGCATGTGTGTGTTTGTGTGTGTGTGTGTGTGTGTGTGTGTGTGTGTGCGTGTGTGTGTGTGTAAATAGAAATAAAACCATACCGCAATAAACTGTGTTTTTCACGCCAAAACCAAAATGTGTGTATGTATTTATATGAAGGAGGGTGATTTTTTTGCCACATACAAGACAAACACCCTTCAAAAAATATCTCTCTACACGTTAAACACAGAAAAAAAAGTCAACCCACTATTTTTCATTTCCATATCTATACTTAATATTCATTAACGTTGAAAAAACCAGTATTTTTGATGGCCGGGGTTTGAATAATATATTATGTATATGTACACAAATAACACACGTCGGTTTTATAAAACAACTGATCTTCATATGTTACACACAATATAAATATTATACCACGTTGCCGAATTTTTAAATTGAAATATATATATATATATATATATGTTTACATCTACTTTGACGCATATTGAGTTTTTTCGTGTATGTATGAGCTTATTGGCTTTTAGAGTTTTTTTCCCCTCATGAATTACAGCAGATATTATAAAACCCATATGGTTGATACCTATCTATGCGTGTTAATTAATTAAATTCATTAAAACACCTGCGAACGCACGGTTGCTACACTCACATTTTCTTATAATTAATGCAATATCGTCAAATTTAACCAGAAAAAAATAGTTTGAATTATTATTATGTACACAAAATATATTGTACGTATACTGTATTTTTTAATATTATTGTAATTATTTTACAATTATTTCAAAGACCATCGAATGTCGACTATGCATCGTCGCGATGGGGGCAGCGGTGGTGGTCAACGTTTGACTTCCGCAGGGCAAGTCTATCAGACCCTTTTGTTTCTGACGCGCGTGGGCTCCCCCCTCCACGCTCACGTGGTAAAACTAGAAAAAAAAATACCCACGGGCTCTCTTGTTGTTTTACTCTCCATTTACATATTACATTGACATACACGCGCTGAATGGGCCATATCATTTTGAAAAAATGACAACAATAACACGGTCGTGTGTGTATGTATATATATATAAGCGATAAATCGGATCAAACAGAAGAAAAACCCGTTCGTGGGTGGAGACTGCTTTCAGAAAGAAAGGAAAAAACACTCGCCTGACACTGACGAATTGAGACTTCATCCTTATAAACATAAATCGCTTTGTGTTATTATTTTCTTCTTCACTAGTACTTTTTTTTTTTTTGTTTGTTTGTTCCATTATGCTCATTTATATTATTTATGTGTGTATATACACCTATATTACCATCCTAGCTCTCAGTACGCACATTAAACGCTGTGACTCTATATAACCAAACCTATTCCTCCCCTGGATTTCCGATGTCCCATTGTTGATCAGATGACACCACAATATAATATATAATAATATACACATTAACATATAAAAACGTTGACCTTTTTTGTGATTAATTAAATACCATGCGGGTTTATTGTGTTAAAAAGGTGTTGATGATATATTTAATTATTATTTGATTTAATAATAACCAAGGAAAAAACTTTCTACAATTTGTGAGTGCGCGCGCACGCTTGTGTACCATGTATATAATAATATTATATTGTGTGTGTTTAGCGTATATTTTTTTATTCCTCGTATAGTTTCCAAGTAATTAAGGCGGCGTATAAAATATATGGCGATTTTATATACGTGTACAATGTTATCTCGTTTTGTGAAACGTACGATAACGATGAAAGGACGCCGCCGAATAAGGTAAAAACTATATTAGATCGATTCTCATGAGAGTTGCAAATTTCCTAGAAAACTCTTTTTTTTTTACACCCACTCTCTGCGGGTCGTCGCGTCTGTAAAACGTCGGCTTTATCTCAAAGTAGGCTATAAAAAATTAATAATAATAATAATATTAATTCATATTTAAAAAGAACGTGTCTAAAATGATACATCTCGATAATATAGTAACGCAACTCGTGAGATAATTATACACGACTGTGTGGAAATTACAAAACTTTTGATTTCAATTAAACATTACACCACGATTTTCTGCTGATGTACATTATAGATCATGTAAATATTACACTCAACGTGTATTATATATGTATAGAGAGAGGTACTACATCTATTAAATATAATAATATAATACGATATAAATAGGTCTCCGTTTCGCATGTATTATACCATACATGCACAGAGTCGCAGTACATTTTATATTGTTTTCAGACATGTCGTGTTTCATACACACACCGTTTTCCTTTTTTCTTCTTTTTTCGTAATGATTTTGAAACAATACTCGTAGTATAAGTGCTTTTTTTTTTTTTTTTTGTCAATGCAAATTTGTTCTTGACGCATACATGTGCTGCTGCTGCTGCCGTTGCTGCGATATCGATCAGATCGATATCAGCGGCGGTTTGAAGACAAAATGGACAACAACGAGAATGACTCATTATGCGCGGCGTATACACACGATCTGAGGGGGCGGGAAATAATAATTGCGAAAGAACACATTACGCGCTGCTGCAGGGGAGCAAAATGTTTGACACGGGCACGTATGCAAATTACAAGAACAACAAGACGAGGGCGGAAGTGCATATACACATCCGAAAAAGGGTCGACTTTTTTTTTATTTTATTTTATTTTTTATTTCGTGCACACATAAAAAAATAAACCAAACATTTATATTGTGTTTGTTTACGTACAATCGTGATTCGTGGACACGTTGACACGAGGATATCGGATTTCATATTATTCAGAGTATATGCCATGCTAATAAAATGAAAACAAAATTCGAATCAGTGATTTCTTTTTACACTGAATTTATCATAAACATACTTATTACGCGTACCTATACATTATACTACATTATAAATGATTTTCTCAGCATTTTGAACACACCATTTTTCAATATTTACCTTACATATGAATCCCCAGCAAAACGACAACTTAGGGTATAAATCAAATTTTAAATATTTCTCTACAGTCAGACGAATAATAAAAATATAATATGGATGGAAAATGATTTCTCCAATACAATGTGTCTGTATTGAAATATGCACAGTTTTTGAATTATTTGTATATTATTGTTTACTATACTAATAAAATTACAATAAAATTTCCTGCATTCATATGTAGCCGTACTGTTATGTCGTTATGACACATTTTATTCATTTTTTTAAATATTATTTTGTCAAAAGATTTTATATATATTTACATGTAATATGAATATATTATATTGTTTGAAATGTTGAAATAAGGCCTTAGTGGTAGGTTATGTTATGAAGTCTCTCTTGGTGCGTTACCTATGAGTATGAAGATTTAAATATAAACAAGGTTTGAAACCAAGATTAGGTGAAAATTGCAAAGAGAGTTAATTAATTATAATAAATGTTCCAAATATTTAAATTGGTTATGATTCAGATGCAAAATCCTATAAATGCCATTAAAGAATATTATATTAGGCATAGTAAATAAATATATATTAATTGAAAAACTTAAAATTATCACAAAATAATGAGAATAATTATATGCACAAATTTGAAGTGGTACCAATACGCACTTATCCAATGAGTTTAGAACTGAAATAATGAAACAATGCAATTTGTACAGCGCAAAAAACAAACGGTAATGTGATTACTGAAGCAGTATTTTTAGGTATTGAATAAATTACCATTTCGGGCATAAAACGGTTGGCAGCTTTCACAGTAAAATAACCAGTAAATGATTTATAAAAATCACACCAAAAATTTTGTCAAACAGCACGTATACATAATTAGTTATGGGAAAACGATGTGTGTTCGAAGGGAAAAACAAGGCTGCAAGTATTCAAAAAAAAAAAAAAAGCTTTTCTTTTCCCGGTGCTCTGCCAGCCGTATAATTAGAATCGGTGTGTAGCGCCGCCACGGTGGTAAAAAAAAATAAAAATAAAAAGAAGAGGAAAATTTTTTCGTACGTCGTTTGTTATCCAAATGACAGGGCCCGAGATTGGCCCCGGAGAAAGTCTTGGGGGAAAAAGATTTTATTATAAGATATCCTCTACCGAGTAATCCAATTATTAACGTGTAAAAAAAAGATTCAACGAGGATGGATGAAGATTACACATATAATACTATACTCCTGATCCCTTTAATCAAGTATATGCAAACGTATCGATTGAGGTTATACATTTTCGTCGAAGAAAAAAAAAAAAAAATGTATAACAGAATTATAAGAGGGAAAATATGAATAAGTATAACATTGGTCGCGTAGTCCGTGCAGAAGATATAATCGCTCTTGTCGTATATAGTCCATAATTATAATTAAATATAGATATACGCGTAGGAATCGTAAAGCCATGTTTTTTTTCCCATTACCTGTTCTTTTGTGGGAACGATGCAGGAGAGGGATGGTGGAACATACAAAGATCATCAAATTCGTGATTGCAAATATACCAGCAATGATGGCGGCCGCGTAGTGTGGCGTATCCAAAATTAATCAATTGTCAGATAACCCGATTTATCAATGACGGCCGAACCGGTTTTCGAACGGGTTCACTAAACTCCCTTCGGGAGAAATAAAAAAATAATGATGGACGACAAAAACGCATTATAAAACAAATCAGACAAAATCATTTCGGCTGCGAATATAATATATACACTGCTGCAATATTACCATTTTTTTTTTCAGCGTTCGCATTCAATCAGTCCCATTTTTTTTTTTTTTTTTTTTTGTGTTCAGTACAAACCTACGACTTTATCCTTTATATCGCGTAACCAACGTTGTTTACCGAACATATACAAAAATGTATTATCATATTCATTTTATAATGTTGTAAAATTTTACATGTTTATAAATCTGAAGACGAATACAAGTGAGGGGAGGCAGTTATTTCAAATATCCAAATACCTTTACCATTAAGTGATTCGAGGATCGAAAGTTAAAAAAGTGTGCGGCACGAAATTTTAGAAAAATTCAGAAGTATAAAAAACCGTATCTGTTGGAAGTATTAAAAACTGGTACGTGGCAATTAAACAATAATTATAATTATTAAGATACATATCGAAGACGATGACCATTCTCCAGCCGTTCAAACACCGCGCTTTGACGACGATATCGCATAATACGCGGCGGCGGCGGCGGCGCCGATGGACACGCCGTGTATAATATACCGAAATAGCTGTTTTGGATCGTTTTCAAAAGGGATCCGCCGCCGCATAGATCGGATGTGTCACTCTAAACAAACCGATTATTAAAAACCGCATTAAAACGTGTTTAATCTGTGTACGCCATTAGTTTGACGACACCTCTCCCGCACCACCGCCGAGTCGACGTTGTCAACGGCGGAGAGTATATAGGAGAGAATATTATGCGACGACGATGGGACAACGAGAGGGGTGGTTGCAGAACCGGGGGGTAAGGGGGTGGGGTGGGACGACTACGGTGCTATTTCAGTACGGCTGTCATCGTGGTCGTCATATATAGTTGCCCATATTATAACCGGTGGGAGTTTATTATTAATATGTGCTTTAGTCTGTCCAACACACACACTTATGCACGTATATGTGTGTGTGTGAGTGTATTTTCGATCTATTGAGAAAAAATGCTACACACACACACACACACACACGCAACATCACGTCGTGTCACCAATCATGAACTCGTGTCAGTGTGTGTCGCGTGGCGACTACTCCGGTGCCAAGAAAATCGTAAATTTTCGACATTTTTTCCCCCGTTTTTTTTTCTTCTTCTTCTTCTTCTTCTTCTTCTCCTCGTCGACGTCTTTCAGTGTCACTCACACTCGCGCACATTACACAACAGTAGTGGATACGCGACTGCAGCAACAGTGAACCGGCCGACGACCGGAGGCCGAGGCGTCATTAAAGAAAAATCGAATGTTTTTGACACCACGGTCGCACGCCGCCGACCGTTCGCATATACTAACGAGCGGCGTAGAAGAGACGTGGATTTTTCTAAACATAGACGCAGACTATACTATTATCTACAATATATTATACTATGTGCTGTACGCGTCTTACAGTCGCTAGATTTCAATAACTAACACGCACCTCTATACCTCTATATTTGCCGTCCTATACTTTGGCCAGAATAAGAAGATGACCGTTTGCGCAGCGGTGTGAAGACCGTCTCGGTTCGGTGCCGCGTAACTATATACACGCTCGACAGCGCCCTCCCCTGGCATGACGCGCCCGTTTCGCACGGTCGTTATTTTTCTTACACATATTTTTTCCAAAACTCGGTATTTTCGGACCACTCGCGACAAAATAAATGGTATAATTTTAAGCGTATATTATGGCTATTATGGAAGCGCGGAACGAGTGATTTTAATTAATTTTGAGGTTTAAAAATGGAAAATTGTATGCATCAATACACAAAAGAATTAAAGTATTCTCCTTTAGTCCGAAATCGATCAACATTATACATATGAACGCATTTTTTTTTTTTTAACAGTGAATAATAAATATAGATCAGGTTTTTATAACATTACGCTTAAAACGATTGAAGTTAATTTTGTTATTTGTGAAAATGATAATTAATTTATAATTAGAATCATAAAGTTATAAAAACTTTTTCGAACCCTGATTAGAATTACTATTAAAATATTAATAACATGGTATTTGTTCGCTGTGTTTGAAAAACTATTGAAATTATCGAAAAATAAGCTATTTTTAAGCACCGAGTTTTGAGAGTATTCTTGAGATATAATAGACTTCGTTGAATCCTTGACGACCGTCCACCTTTCTACTGACTTTAGCTGTTTTATACTGCACTATAAGTGTATTTACATAAGTAAAATTGCAAACGCGAAGAAAGAGCGTCGACTTGAACCCGCATAAAAGACACGAAAAATAAAAAATAAATAAAAAAAAACGATTGCGGCCACTCGGTCATCTTCTTGTTATTGTACAAAGTCTCGAGTGTAAATTATACACCGAACACTTTGTAAGTGCATATCATACGTTACGACATTTGTTTTTTGTAATGGTAACATATACCTAATAATAATAATGTCGTCATTATATATACGCGTTTTATACACTCTCGAATACCGCCCCTCCATAGTGGTGGTCGTACGTATAATAATAATAATAATATCATTGCGTGTCCGCCGGTGGTAGTGGTGGTGGTGGTGGTGGTGGCGGTCTCGTTTATCACACGTGTTCCGAGTAACACGCTTGTGCTACCATCTGTCGCCCGACCTTTGTGCCAGGGCCTACAAAACGTTGTTGACGAGTAGATACCGCTGCGGGTTTTATACGTATGTCCCCGTTCTCGTCGCGTACACATGGTAATAATATTGTTATGTATTAAAATAATACATTATAATACACACTTAACGCGTACACTATTATTGTTGTGTCGCACGCGTGGTGTTAAGCGCATAAAAAAAAATAAAAAATACACACTATAGCGCGTGTATTATATTATTTACGTACATCATAATAATAATATTATATACGTATTTACGCCTGTATGCGCGTGTATTTATTTAATGAGCTTGACTTCTAAATTTAAAACACGCTGTCAATTGTGAGACGCTGCCAAATAATTCTGTAAACTAATAATTTATACGTTCGAATATACGTACACAAACATTATAATAATATACACACGGGCGTACGGCGGCGGCGGCGGGAGGAGAAATATATAAAATTCACTTCTGTCACCGGGCAAAGACCGTGAACGGGTGTGTAGATGAGGTATATTTATATCGTCCACTTGTAACACACATATATATATATATTATACAATAAAAAGCCACTGAAATTACTGAAATCGAAAATTTACGTTATAAATAAGATTTCACACTAGGCGAGACGCTCGCGCGTATGACGGACACGATAAATATTTTAAAGAATTTTTCGAAACGTCAACCCATTAATAATGTTAATTAATATTATCATAATGTGCTCTATATATTTCTCCTCAACTCTGCCACCGTGGTGGTGGTGAAGACGTTTAAATAAGATTCTATTTTGAACCACAACCGTTAATCGGCACCCGATGTCCTCCCCCTCTCGTAGCACGTCATAATTTTAGACGCACGGTGTGGTCCTATAGTCGAATTTCAACGCTAAACGGTCGTTCGAAATTGCATATTATAACACGTACCACATTACATTGTATAGGTCCACGTGATTTAGTTAAATTTGAAAGCGACTCAGACACTTCAGTTCACAAACGCAAATTTATGGTGAATTTTGGAAATTCAGTTAGGAAATACATCATGTAAAAATATGTCAAAAATTGTAAATTAATATTTCCGATAAAATTCACATGCGCAATACTGTACACAACACAAGAGCATAACGATTCGGATTCATTTGTTATTTTTCTGGTGTATAAAGATAAATAAAATTGCGACGGATTTTTTAGTTGACGTATCGCGTCTGCATACAGCATTCATCGGTTAACGAGAATATATTTTATGTGTACATACACTGTACAAATGTGATTTGAATGTGAAGTTGTAAAAAAATGCGAAATATGCAGTCGAATGCTGAGCATAAACTAGTGGGAACACAGTTATACGAGAGCTTTTTATTAAATTATACATAACGGGCGCTGCAGGACGAGTTGACAATCTGACAGGAATTTGGCGTAAATATGAGGGGGATCACGGGCGATATGTTATATGATGATCTCGCCGAGCAGGAATTTATTGGAATTTTCGATATGTCCATTAAAATAGCAAGCAAATACGTCGAATAACAACCGAGTGCGAGCGATTTTATAACGTTTCGATGTGCAGCGTCAAAGAACCATTTGGCCCTGCCCCTTTGCCCTCCCTATCACGGTGGCCGGCAAACCACATACAACTGGGACGGAACGTCTGCCGCGATGCTTTTGGTGCCAACGAACATTTTCTTTTCTACTCTTTTTTTTTTATTATTATTATCTTTAATCCCACGGCCGTTATAACAATGTTAAGTGTAATTTATACTGAAAAATTTCGTTTTTTGGTTTTTTCCTTCATTTGTTTCGTATTACCTGTTGCCAAAATTGAGCCAAAAGATAGATGCGTTCCTTTTTAAAGAGCCAATCCATAGACTGCATAGCCTGGACATCCATATCACGTGTTACGCATAATTACCGTGAAGAACACAATAATTATCGTGTGGCAGTCTTTATGGTTCACACCTAGCAGGAAAAAAATTTGGACGTTGTCTGGTTTATCATCTGAAACACACGGGTGTCAATTCATTGAATGTTCTAAGCCAAAAACACCGTACATTTTCATACATGATAGCATATAGATTGCATATACAGAACGCCTAGTAAAACATCATATTACCTACCTATTTGTAATTTTTTATAATATAAATTGAGCAGACGGATCATTCATTAAAATATTGTGTTCAATTTCTAATCTGTGAAGTCGGCTGATGCATGTGAATTGCGTTGAAACAATTTAAATATTTTATGCTATTAAGTAACTTGTAAAAACAACAAAATTAATTAATACAATTAAAAAAATAATTTTTATAATTTTATATTAAAAGTGGCTTAAAAATTTGCGAAACATCTAATCTATTTTTTTCTATCAATTTTTTTTTTTTTTTTTTTTTGTTAGTCTTTCAAACTTTCTTTAGAATCACGTAGTATCTATAAATAATGACCATATTTAAAAAAAATTGACTACTCGTTTATTAATGACAGTAAAAAAGTATTTTTATGAATTGTTATTGAAATTTTCACATTACTTGAAACATCGAAAAAATATTCAGATGCAATTATTATCTAAATTAAGATATAATTAATATTAGGTACTTAATGCGTTTTTATAATTTGTCCTCTAAATTTTAAACTGTCAGATTTAATGATTAAACTTATTTTGGTTGTGCGAATTTTTATTTACAATGAAAGTATAATCATTAGTATGTATAATTTAGATAATTATTAGTATCAAGTTAATCTAGTTCCGTTAAGTTATAAAAATAAATATATGCACCTAAAATTATGTTAATTAATTATTTCAATCGATATAGATTCAAATATTATTAAGTAAAAAAAAAAATGAACTAATATATTGATAAAATCTATGCTGACAGTTGTGATCGTGTTTAATTACCTACGTTATATTGAACTTGTTTTTCGTTCAGTTATAACATATTGTGCCGATAATCGGTTTAAGGTAAATCGATTTTTTTACAATTAATAATAAAATAAATATTAGGCACCTAAATATATTAACGAAGTCAGTTGTAAAGTGCGTCGAATTTATGCACAGTGCCGATAACGCTATTATAAGCGGCTTATCCCTGCAGTTTTATTGTTTTTCATTATTCTACGATCAGGGTTATTGTTCCAAACATTTGTTGCATTTATTTTATTTAAGCTCTATAATTCATTAAGTAGGCTATCAAAATATTATAAGTGTACAAACAAAACAGCAATGGTTAAACAATAGTAACATTGTTTTTATTATTGTTTATTTTACTATAAGGCAATCATTGAGTTGTAGGTAGGTACTTTAAAATAGTATTATTGACCATGAAATTGATACACAAGTTCAAAAAATTCTCATTGGTAACATTTATTTGTACATACATTTATTTGTAATATATTTTCTCGTGTATTTTTTAAACAGTATCTGATCTGCTACATAGGTATGTGAAGATAATACCTATATCAAATTAAAATTTTTGCGTTTTTAATTTTAATAATACAATTAGATATCCATTAATATTTACCACTTAAATTTTATATCAAGTGATTAAATACAACTCTGTCACTGTATATTTTTAGATGGAATTGCGTTTATTTTAAATTCACTGCAAAAGTATCAGCATAAATATTTATATAATTTAGGTAGGTATTAAAATGTTATCCATAAAAACCTTACGCTATTCTAAAATATGATGTACCTATTATAATATTAGAGAAAATTATAATATAGGAATATACGATTGAAAACATCAAATTATTAAAAAGTAAATAACATTTTTCGGAAATCTAATTTTATAAGATCGAGTTATAATTATTTTTCGGTCAAAAGTAATAGAACAAAAAATTAAACTAGGTATATTGATAAAATTAAATTGAGTACCTAACTAAAAATTGGTGTAAAATAGGTATAATTTAGTTTTCATAATTATGAAGTAGGTAGATACCTAATGGAAAAAACTTTTTAAATATATTTTAATGGGAGTTTAAAATGAAATAAAAAAATATATAGATATATATTAAAGATAATTTATTACACGACCTAGGGATAAGTTTTACAATAAGTTTTAAATGTATAATTTAAATATAAGTTAAAATAAATCGTATGATATATTTGACAATATGATAATAAAAAACAATTTTATTAGGTACATATTTTAAAATTAAACTATAAATTTAAATTAATTCACGATATTACGAAGAAATTTTTACCTAGAAAAATAATATTGTAGGAGAAAATTTTCTGGTTGTTCAATTTTTTAATTAAAGATAAAAGATAAAAAAAATCCTAACGAAACCACATTTTTCTATTTTTATTAAAAGCACGCGATATCACGGTTATTTATTATTATTAAAATTTATCATAAATATTCTTTTTACTTTTAATAAATTTGTTATTTTTATAACTTGTTATGTGTTTGGAAATTATGTGAAATTAAAATCTTTGTGGGCGTGATTTATTGTATAATAAAAAAAATTAAATAATATTGCGTATCTATTTTCGATCGGATTTTTTTTTATATATTTATTCAGTTAAATTTTATTAGCGCTTTACCGAACTACGCGAACTATATGAAGAAACATTCGATTTAGAATAGTTTTATTATCGCATAAGTCGGTGACAAAATTAAATTTTAATTTACTAAGAAAAAAATAAATAAAAATGCTATTTTTGCGGAAAATAAAAAATTAAAATACCTAAACAAGATGTGGCCAAAGCCGAAATATGCAGTGTACGGGAGGCGTGGGATAAATGGGGGGGAAAAAAAAACGAAAACTCACCTCTCCGAATACAAGTGTAGACGGCATGCGGGAACGCCGATCAGTTGTAAGGATATACGTACCCGGTCCGCGGCGAAACGCGGGGGAGACAATAAAATGTTGAAAAAAAATCGGAATGTCTGGAGTACAAGAAAAAAAAAAAATATTAAGCTCTCGTTATAATTATTATTAATCGTTCGATTTTCCCGCACTCGTTTCCGACGATAATATTACGGGTCGACACTGCTGCAGACGACGGACACTCGAGGGGGACTTGCGGAAAAATCTCGTAAAATCGTAATTAAAAAAAAAAATAAAAATAAAAATAATAATAACTAATTATCGAAAAACAATATCGTAATAATAATAATAATAATCGTTCGTATAATAAAATTTTCGGTTGTTGTAAAATAATAATATTTATTAAATGTAGGTTTTTAAGACGGCGACGGACAATGTGATCAGCGCGCGACGACACACTACACACGAAAAAAAAACAACAAACACACGACGATCGGCGGCGACGACAACGACGACCACGAGGTAGCACACGCGTGTCGACACCGCGCGTACAATCAGTGACGACTGGCGAACGGACGGCGCGTCGCGTACACCGGTGGGTCCGACGACTCTCGACGAGACGACGCGCGGCGGCGGCGGCGACGACGATATCTCCGAGGCGGTGTGGTGTGGTCCCCGTGCACTCCTGCCATCTGCCGGCGGCCGCCGCCTACAACCGGCCGCCCGTCGCGCACCGCGCACAATCCTTTCTCGCGCCCCTCTCCGCCGCCGCCGCCGTCGTTTCTTCCTCCTCTTTCTCTCGTTTTCGTTTTCGTTTTTCACTATATTTTTATTATTATTTTTCTTCTTCTTCTTCTTCCTTTTCCGATTTCCCTGCACATCCCTCCCGCGCGCGCTCACACCACCGTTCGCCTTTTTTTTTTTCCATCTCTCGCGCGCGTAATATGCGCCGGTTTTTTTTTTCCATCACCACCGCCGCCGCCGCCACCGGTCGGCGTCCTCGTCTTTCTCCGCGCTATCAATCACACACCCGCCGGCCACCAATACAACCAATCGCCGCGACCGGGTACCGCGCGCGACTTTACGCGCGCGCGCCGCTGCCGTCGCCCGCACACCTATCTACCTATATTATGAACGTGGTGTGTGCGCGTGTGCTCGTATGTGGCGGCGGCGGGGGCGGGCGAGGCGCACCGATCGGTTTTTGCTTTTTTCCCGATATCGCCGATACGCCGCCGCCGCTATACGAATACTGTATCCGCGTCGATAATACATAAATATTCGCGTGCGACAAAACACGCCCAACACGCCACCGGGGGCGATTCACGCTTCACGCGCGCGCGATACGCCGCGGTCCTCGGCTATTATTATTTAATTATTGAAATGTGTACTTAACGAGTCACGGTGACCATCGTAGTACTGTATTGGCTCGAACGGGCAACCGTACAATAATAACAATTATTATTGCAGTTTCTATATATACGAATACGAGTTTGTATTCTACTGTTTCTACACGCGACGTAACGGGTGGAAATAAAATGTCAAACATATTTCGCGCACCTTTCAAGATGTTCTTCGCTTTTACATAGGCTTTCTGGATTTCCAAGATTTCGAGAGTAAACAAAATCATTGATACCTTATCTAGTTCCATTTGGGAATATTATTTATGACATTTTAGTTTTGACGAAATTATTGACAAGTTACCAAGAATAAAAAGCCAGGAAACGTTTGTGAATAAAACCCCCTTTTTTTTTTTTTTTAATTGTTATGCAATGATATAATTAACAATTATTAAATTTAAGCATAGATTTTTTTTTAACTTATAAGTATTTTTTAATTTTTATAATATAATAAATTAGATAATTTTATCATGAATATTTCATATTTGTTATTTTGTATTAAATAATAATAATGTTTTATAACAACACAATTTTATCGTTTAATTTTGAATCGATGTTTTAATTAAATTATTTAATCGATTGATATATCGCTTATTTAATATATCACCAGAGACTATAACTTTTATATCTGCAGCGTGTGTGCAGTAGTTCTGGAGGAAACTATTATGTCCTGCACAGGAGTTATTTTATTATTATATTCACTTTTCAAGTCTTAAGATTATTCTTTATTGGCAATTTATTACCATTATAACATTATGCTACCGTTTGACGATAGATGGAAAAAAATATAGTCCCGTTCGTACGTTACTGTATATCTACTATGTGTATACACAGCAGATATAGACGATAAAGTAATTGATTATTGATTGTTTCAGCTTCCAAGTAATAGCTTCAAAAACCTGCTGTTTTGAGTGGACCTACTATGACTGCGAAGTCGACAGAAAGGAATGTTTTTACAGAGAGGCTATCTTAGATGAAATTTTTGAGATTAATTTTGAATTATTTCTTGTTTCTTACGATTAAATAAAAGTTAGCAACAAAATCTTTTGGAAATCCGATTAATAACGTTATTTAAATAATAATAATACATTTTAATAATATTATTGTAATCCAGTTATACTAGTGAAGAAGACTTTCTTACATCCGAATGTATTAATTTGAATAAATTATATGGTATCATATATCGATTATGTGTATCTATTTCTTATTGTATAATATTCATAATATGTCGATAAAATTTATACTTTCAATAATTTGCTTTTTAGTTCTTATTACGGGTCGCGGAAGTTTAGTTGGTGAAATATTCGGACGAATGATTATAAGTCGATTATAAAAGGGCGCACGGGGGTAAAAAGATGGTAATAATAATTAAACTCCGTGCAAGGCGGCAAAAATCTTAAATATATAACTGTGTATTATTTGAGACAGCAAGGAATTTGTGAGTCTTAGAATAATTAATATTAAAATGAACATCAGTTTATTGTGCATAACAACTGGCTTATTGAAATTTAAGTTCCACCTTATTTTTTTTATCAGGTGCTTTATAACAACTCGTTCCTATACGTACATACATGCAAATGTAAATATTTGCATATTGATATACTAATTCAACTATTTTAAAGATATGAAGGTTCTAATTTTATTATTATGTTATGTGGCTTAATATAACAAAGTACCTATATTATATTATCATCTTACAGATATTCAAAAGAATTCTGCAAACAAAAAATTGAATATTTTTATTAATAATCAAATTTACGTCACTCTATAATCAGGCTATATAAACAATTATTATACTCCGTATATGGTTGACGTATCATAAATAACACATATTATGTATTTCATACTTCTTGATGGTTTAACCACTGAGTTAATACTTACACATGCTTCAAGTATTATATAACGTAGGTATCCATCAACAACTCTTTTATATATAAATTTTGAAATTTGTCATTTTAATTATATGATTATGTCTTAATTTATGTATTTGCTATATTACAGTTATTATCTGTGAAAAAAAGTTGTTTGAGTATACTTTACGTTCATAAATTGATATCAATATAATATATTACTAAACATTTTTTAGGCCATGATTAACTAAACATGTATGATTACATCTATGTGAATGTGATACACAGCTTATGACGCAGGCATCGTTCCATTTTATGTTATAATCATATTTATTTTTATTATTATTCATCGAGATAAATAAGAATACATAAATATTCTTATAAACCTATATATTAATATATCAATCGATCAGAGTATGTGCAGTCCATCAGATAGAGAAAAATATCATCATACCTGTTTAGTTTATGTCATAAATGATAGATAAGTTATTTAAATAGACATTAATAAAAGTACATTCAATGAGTCGGTAGGTAGTAGGTACGAGTATCTATATAAAAGTATTCAAAGTGTATACTTAAAAGTGTTATTCCACTGCCACCGTTTAAATATAGGTCGTGTAAGAACATGTAGATTTCCACCGTGTTATCACAAAATTTTTTATTGTGACCAAATTGTAGCTCTGATTAGAAAATAATTTTACTGAATGATAAGATATATCTTATTTATTATAATAAATGAATTTATTAAATAAAATTTAATAATAATATAATTATATAACTAATACCCATTACATAATGTTTTATATATTATATGAATTTTATAATATTCTATATAAATTCTATATTGAAACGTAATTAATTTTAGATTCTGAGCGAAGTGAAGAAGCTAGTGTTTTTACAATGATATTTATTTATTTTTTTTCTTTTTAGATTCTGAGCGAAGTGAAGAAGCTAGTGTTTTTACAATGATGTTAATTTTTTTATTATTAATTTTTTTTCTGTGTACAACTTTTCGTATAGAAATACTTGTCCAAAAGTTTCGATAAATAACTTTTTGAAACCCGATTCGCCTCTAGATTGTACTTTAAAAAGGTCAATTTTTGAATTTCTCAATTCTTCAATGGTTTTTTTGGAAAAAACTACCTAAAATTTGACAAAAACGACTCGAAAACCATAACTTTTTGATCAGAATTTTATAAAAATTTAAATATAGATAGAAAATCCTATAAAAAAAATTCTGGCGTAAGAAAATTTTGAAAATGTGAAAAAAAATTTTGGACATTATTTGAACCTTTTTTTTTTTTCTTATATTATTAACTTCCTTT
>JAIPRM010000365.1:49773-59983 GCA_025469315.1 Stegophylla sp. TES_Ste_2020 | reverse complement strand
GAATCCGGTTTCAAAAAGTTATTGATCGAAACTTTTGGACAAGTATTTCTATACGAAAAAGTGTTAACAGAAAAAAAAAAAGAAAAAAATAAAAAAAAAAAAATAAACATCATTGTAAAAACACTAGCTTCTTCACTTTGTTCAGAATCTAATATTTTAATAATAAAAGAAGATATAAACACTCCCTCCCTTTAAAGGGTTTTCACAAAAATTTTTGGAATTTATTATTTTTTCATATGACACCAGCCATTCTTCCAGAGAACATTTTATATTATTTTTAGATATTTCATACCTTTCTGTAAAGTAAATTAATTGAATCTTGTACTAAACAATCAGATGTTATTGAAAATAAGTGAACAGCTTCACCACTTTTGCAGATATGTTGTAAATCAGATAGAAAAATTGATCCAATTGATATTTGTACAGCTGGTCCATATTCCATAATTGCCAAATCACAACAAAATCGTTTTAATGTCAAATTAAGGTATGATTTCTCAGTTCGATCATTTGAACGACGGAAATTAACAGAAATCTAAAGAAGAATTTTTTTTAGCTTAAGGATAAATATACTAAATTGATCAAACCTACTTCTCCCATGACACATCTAAAAAGAGATGTTATAGTATTATTTGGTGAAACATTATCATCAAAACCCGGCAAATCAACTGTTCGAGCCCAAAGATCAGCAAATTCTTCATCACTAATTTCAGATGACACAATACTTCTACACAAATAATAATAAATTCAAACATGTTAAAATAATTCCAATTTAAAACTGAAAATAATATTTTTGATCTATAGTTCTATTTCATAGGTAACTATATTTTAGATTCCTTATTTTTATTTGAAAATGTTAATATAAATAATTTTAATAACTTCAGATTTAAAGAAAAAAAAAATATAAATTAATAATAAGTGCCTTCACCTATCTATTTGTTTTAATTTTTTTAAGATTAAAATAAAGAGTCTTAAGTTAAATGACTTATTATAAAATAGATTGAATTAACACTGGCAAAGAAAATAATTAAATATTTTTAACTTAGAATAAATATAACATAAAAATAGGGAATCATATTTATAGTGACTTGATCAACAGAATGTTTAATTAATATTCAATACTTAGATATCATACTTTCTTTCTACATTTTTGAAGGCTTTTTTAACTTCAGCTCTTTCCTCCGTTGATTTTATACTAATGCCCTTAAATTTCTGATATAATGCTAATGTAGATTTCAATTCTTGCAGTTCCTCCTTCTTTTGGTGTAAGTTAATCTATTAAACCAATAAAAATTATAAAGAAAAATGTTACATCTAAAAATTTAAATAACTAACTTTATCTAATGCGTATATTTCATCATCATCACTATAATGTCTTTTTAATGTTGCTGATGATACATGGTTTATTGGTATTGGTGTGTTTTCAAAAAAGTCTAAAATAGAACATATTTTATTATCAGATAAGTTGAATTTGACACCCTGAACAGATATATTGATTTTTCTTTTTGCTAATTGTCTGTACTCTGGTCTAATACTATTAGATACAACAATTTGTGTAACGGTCTTAGCTAAAAAGTGAGATGATGAATCCATTTGAGTTTTTAAACTTCTCCAATCATTTCCTAAAGTTCAAAATATAATATATAAATACATTAAATATCATAAAAATACACATAATTGAATACAATTATATTAAAAGTTAAGTTTTTAAAATTATAATATAAACATGAAATATAAATTGTAAACTGAACAATACATAATTTTATTGATTCCATTAAAAAACTAAGAATATTAACCTGAACTACAAAATATGATTTGAAATCCATCAATATCAATATGATATCGATCATAAAGTTTTTCTTCCATTTCCATTTGTGTAACATCGTCTAAACAGATCGTTTCTGGTTGTAAGTCACTTTTGATTTTCAGTCCGCCCAAGTCTATCACCATAACATTTTCACTTCTATGATAAGAATACATTTTATAATACATACAACTTTTCTTAAAAATATGATCACATACTTTTGAATATAACCAAATTCTGGTATTACAATATATGGTAATTGAAGATCAATGTTTAATAGAATTTTCCTAAACTTGGATTCAGGTCTATTTGAGTTAAATATTTTTTCAAATGTTCTAGAAATAGTTTCATAAAACTTTTCAATAATAGATTCAATGTTTATCTTTTGATTATAATAAAAGAAGCTGAGTAATGCAGATAGAGCAAACTAAAAATAAAAAAAAAAATCATAACATAATATTTGTAATAAATACTAATTTAAAAATATTTACTTCATGATAAACCACTTCCATTGATTCTGATGTAATATTTAATCCATATTCTGCTTCTGAATTAAGTGGATTTTTTTCAAAATCAATACTCAAAAAGTATTTTGATGAATTGCCTTATAGAATCATATAATTAATAATTCCATTAAAAATAAGACAAATAAATTTTCATTTTTTCTTACCTCTCATTGCGCATGTATCAATTATTGGAATTAAACTATACTCAACAGAAGCTTCTACATTTATACTTTCAATTCTTGTAGATATTTTATACGCTTTAGCGGATGGTCTAGTTTCAAGACTACTCATTAAATGTCCAATAGTGACCACCATTAATTCATTGGAGCCACTTATTAAACTAATGAGGCAGTTAGCTATTGTTAAATTGATCTTATGTTCTATAAAATTTAATTTATAAATTTATATATGAATAAGAAATACAATTTATGTTTATACCAACCTATATACTGTTTTGGCTTATCATATCTTGATAAATTTTCAGAACTCTCAGTTTTACATAGTAAATCATTGAGTCGTTCTTTTTCTGATTCATTGAGTAGACTCCAAAACGTTTTACCTTTATCAGATGTTAAACATAGACGGTACTTAATCTTAGCATTTGTCAGTCCCCACCATTTTGATTGTATTTCTTGAATTGAGACACTTTCTGGATTCTCTTCACATAACTTAAAAAAATATTAAAAATAATAAATATTGTTATCAAATAAAATGTAATTTAAAACCTGGAGTTTAGCATGTTCTCTTGCTAGAACCAAGTTAAAAATGTTTAGCTCATCTTCAAGCATTTGTAAATCTATTTTTAATTCAGTATCATTTGGATTTAATAAAACTTTTTTGTATACATTGACATAGTTTTTATAATTTTTCCTGAAATACACACAAATATAATTTCATTTGAAAAAAATATGTTTGATTTTAATTATTTACCTATGTGCATTTATTCTACTCCATATTAATGTAACCCTTTGTCGTAAAACACATTTCCAAGCATATTGCCACCAACTTTTTGCATTTTTTGAAACATTAGTTTTAGGGTGAATATCTCGATATAATCTACAAAAAAAAAATATATATATATAAGAACAATAAGTTCTGGTTAAAATTCAGTAGTTTTACTCAAATTACTTATAACCATTTTACACATTCATTTTCATATTTCATATGTGTACCAACTTTTAGCATTGTTAAAATAAATAATAATCCTATAATTATAACAAATTTAACAATAAAATTGTTACCTATTTATCTCAGCCAATTTCATAAATTCTGTAGTTTCCATTAAAGCTATAAATTGTTTTCTAGATATTTGTATAGCAGCATCTTGAAGAACAAAGTCAACGAGTAACTTAGGAACTCGTACTTCATTTGATTTGTTGATAATAATTTTAATTTTTAGGACGACTGGCTTCAACACTAATAACACAAAATAAATATTAAATTAAAAAAGCCAAACATACTTCGCACCATGGGTATTCTTTGCTCCTTGTGTGGAATGCTCTTGGTGGGTGTATTAAATTTTAAAGAAATAGTAAATCATTAATTCAATGAAACGATTCTGAGTGGAGCTTCAATTTATTCAAGGCAATTTTACTTAAAGATTATAAAGTTTATTATTATTTTTTACTCAGCTAGTTTTATATTTTACAATTAAATGAAAACAAGAAAAAAAAGTGTTAGAAAAAAAATTTCAAAAATCTCTTTTCACACTTTCAAAATTTTCTTGCGACAAAACATTTTTTATATCATTGCCTACCTGTATTTAAATTTTCATTAAGTTAGGATTAAATAAAGATAGGTTCTGAGTTCAAATATTTAGGGTAGTTTTTCACAAATTTTGAGAAAACTATTGAGAATTTTGAAAAATTATCTCTTAATAATCCTATCTAGGGGCAAATTGTGAATCAAAAAGTTGCTGGTCGAAACTTTTGGACAGGTGTTTTCATATGAAAAAGTAATTACAGCAAAAAAATATTCAAAAATAAAAATAAATATCATTGTAAAAACGCTAGCTTCTTCGTTCCACTCAGAATCTAAAATCAAGATAAATTCATAAATTGTTAAACTCACCAAATTCCAAGGGTTCGTTATTTATATTAAAATTATTAAGACCCGAACGCATTTTGTCTTGCCAATCTGATACCATAGTTTTATTATTATACAACAAAGTTGTACACATTGTATTACAATAAAATGATGCAGAATCAATTTTGACAATTTGATACACAGAAGTTTGTCCACGTTGTTGAGATAAAATTGGCTTCCATTTACTAAAATCATTAACAATTAAATCAAATAAATATATTCGGTATTCTCCAATAAGTACCTAATGTAAATTAATAAATATTTACCTGTTCGTTGTTTCCAGTGAAATTGATTGTATGCATAAGCCTAAAGCTCTTGGTGAATCTATGTTTGTCATTGAATCTTCGAAACGAATGTGAACACCTCTTATATAGATTTGTAAATTATTCATAACAGTTGTCATTAAAGTTTCAAAAAATCCGCCGTTTTCCATAGAACCTAATATTTATAAATATAATATATATATATATATATAAACCTTATTTTATAACTATAATTTTTATGTAAAATTTAAAATTTAAACCTAGAGTATCATTTCAGTTTTTTTCAAAGAAGTACTAAATTGTATTAAAATCATTTTCAACACTAACTATAAATACCTAAGACCTAAGACTTTTGTTTTTAAAATAAAATTAAAAAAAAAAGCAGGACATACTTCGCACAATGGGTGTACTTCGCATAACGGGTGGTATTCTCTTGACGGGCGTATTAAATTTTAAAGAAGCGATAAATCATTTCTTCAGTAAAACGATTCTGAACAAAAGAAGTTAATAAAAAAAAAAAATTTTTCAAAAAATGTCCAAAATTTTTTTTCACATTTTCAAAATTTTCTTGCACCAAAATCTTTTTTATAAGATTTTCTATCTAAGTTTAAATTTTCATAAAATTTGGATCAAAAAATGATGGTTTTCGAGTCGTTTTTGTCAAATTTTGGGTAGTTTTTTTCCAAAAAAAAAAACATTGAAGAATTGAGAAATTCAAAAAACGACCTCTTTAGTAGTACAATCTAGAGGAAAATCCGGTTTCAAAAAGTTATTGATCGAAACTTTTGGACAAGTATTTCTATACGAAAAGTTGTACACAGAAAAAAAAAAAAAAAAAAAAAAATAAACATCATTGTAAAAACACTAGCTTCTTCACTTCATTCAGAATCTAAAAAATAAAAGCTTTTAATGATAGGTACCTAATTAAAAAGATTTTTTCATTTTAAAATCAATATACACTCGCGTGCAACTAAATCGACTCACCCCTCTAGTTTGTATACAAGAAGGCAAATATTTTTACAATGACTAAACTGATTTTCACAAAATAAATTTTTTCTGAAAGCCTAATATTTTTACTTTACAATGAAATTATTATCATGGAAATGTGTACAATATTTTTCAAATTAACGTTATTTGAACTTTATCCTAGCAAAATGCAGTCTATTAATAATAGCGAGTTGCCCGCCGTTATCTCTATATAATTCTATATAACCGCCTCATAAATTGTTTCACATTATTAATCACTTATCAGACGTTCACTTGAATACGTCTCGCGAGGTTTTCTGTATTGTTTATACAATATCATTTTGCATGCGTTTTATTAAAAAATTCATTATAAAAAAAAATACTAAAGACATATTTTTAATAATGGCGTCATTGTAAAGTAAAAATATTAGGCTTTCAGAAAAAATGTATTTTGTGAAAATCGGTTTAGTCATTTTAAAAAATATTTGCCTTTTTGTACACAATAGAGGGGTGAGTCGATTTAGTTGCACGCGAGTGTAGAAAACGTATAGTAAAGTAAATTATAGACAAGAAAGCCGGACATACTTCGCACTACAAATATTCTTCGCTCTTTGGGTCAGATACTCTTGGTGGGTGTATAGAATTTTAAAGAAACAATTTCATCAATTCTTCAATCAGATGATTCTTAATAAAGGAAGTTAATAATTTAAAGAACAACAATAGTCATCATTTTCAACACACTCACCAAGAATATCTAACCCGATGAGAGAAGAATATCTATGGTGCGTAGTAGTCCAGCTTTCTTGTCTATACTTTACTTTACTTTACTTTTTTATCTAATGAATAAAAAAAGGAAAAAAATTAATGAGAAAAAAAAGTGTTAGACAAATGTCCAAATATTTTTTTTGACATTTTAAAAATTTTCTTGTTCAAATGGCTTTCCCCTCAAATGACGCCTTTGTTTAAACTATCACTCATGAGCACTTACCATTTCCAAATATTGATAAATTTTCTATACTTTCTAGAATTCTTTTCTTCGCAGCTCTCATCAACCGTTTTTCCAACTCCATATCCCATTCTCTGTCTAGAACGTGACCAGCGACAACGAATATTTCCTAAAATAAAAATAGTTTTAAATTATAGATAATAAGTACAATTTAATTAAACGTAAATAGGTACTTCGATTTTAATGACTACAGGTTGACTTGACAGTCCATTCCACGGTATATTCACATTGAATTTTCCTATTGAGCCAGCTTTTACTTCAATGGGTAGTCCGAGTTCATACTAAAATCGAAAATGATCATGACAATTTTTATTTAAATCTCAATAAATCTGAATACATTACCAAAGCTTCAGTTTTTAACTTTAAATTTGATAGTAGTACATTTCCTCCGAATATGCCTACATTTAAATTTTCCAAGTCCAAATCTTCTATGTACTTTCCTAAATATCTGTTCATTAACGACGCAACAATACCCTCAAACATGGTTGAAGAATAGGTGGTGCAATAGGTATTGCGATTTTCTATTAATTTGTCACCTACATTGTTTTTAAATGATTACAAGTGGAGAAATGTTCCGTATGGAACTTTCAACTGGGGCATGTGGTGAGCCCTAGTGAGGAGCTTCGAAAGTTCTAACATTATTGATCCGTTTAAACACGTGGGAACGGTCCCGTTGACGTCATTCCGAACCAATACATGGCTAATCTATGGAGAAGAGAATTTAAAACATAAAATAACAAATTTAGGAAAAATATTGAAAATACTTCCAATAAAAACAAATACAATTAAAAATATATACACATATATTTAATAACTGCCAATACTAGTTTATAAATAAATAATAAGTTTTAAACTTAAAAATTGTAATCAACAAGTTGTAATCATACGTATTCTAAAACAATTCGTTGTTTAATATTTTAATATTCATCAATGCAATGATACTCATTTATTAGCAATATTTATATTATACAAATATTTTACTCTTGACATGTGATATTAGTAAGTTATTACATAACATAACAAATAGCTTATTATAAATTTTAAACAAATTAAATGACCACAAGAAAATAAATATAAATCAATACCTACTTGGTTCATTTTATTTCCACAAATACATTTTTTTTTTTTTTTCAATACGTCAATGTCAAATGCGTTTAAAATGATTTTTGCCATAAGCGTATACTTGTTAAAATATAATCGCTGCTATTATTTGTAATTATTTGGGACTATTTAACTTCCTGCGGCCTTGTTGCATATTATAATATGCAAAACATCAATAATTCATATTGAATTAATGTGTCATCAACAATTATTATAATTTAAATAAATTATTGCTAGAAAATATAATTTTTCCGACAATTTGTATACTTGTATTAGACCGTTAATATGTTCTATAATTTTTGACTTCCTGTAGGTAACCTTAACAATGAAAACATTCGAACAATTGGTCCAGGCCTTGGTAAAGATTTAATTACTTATAATTTCCCATACCTAGGTATTTTTATTGTTACATATGTTTTACTTGAAACGCGAAAATTGTATTTAAAACTCTGCACGAGTAAAATTTTTATTACTGGTCAGTATAACTTTGAGTTGTAATTTTGTCAATACAGCTTAGTGGTATATTTGACATTTAAAATGCAAAAATTCGTTTTTATTAGTATCTTCGCGATCATCTGCCAAGCAGTATTTGTAAGTTACATATAATTTATTCATTCACATCTATTAAACAGAGTTTGCGCTGACATGCACTTCGAATCCAAATAGGTTGTTGTAAATTTAAATGGATTACCTTTAGGTATTCAATATGTTTGTATTAATTTTGTGAGTAACAAAAATTCTTTTATTCCTGCGTTAACGGAAAATGTTAATTTAAAATAATTTATTTAAATTTTAACAATTCGAATTATAATTTCCTTGTTATCAGCAATTGTATTTTAATTGGTCTTTTTCAATAAAAATCAAATTATTGGAAGTTGATAAAGAGATAAGAAAAAATCTTATTTTCTTTTATTTTCAATTATTTTACTCTTTGACTTTAAAAATTATATTATAATTTATTAGTACTCTACCACTTAAGTTTATTTCAATACCTTAATATGTTATAGGCAAGTTATAAATACCCCGTGTATTTTATTTTTGAAGTACTTAATGATCCTATCATGACGTAATTGAATATATTAAGTTTTCAGTAGTAATAGTCATTAAGAGTGTGCCATGTCTAGTGCGCTAAGTTCGTAAATAAAAAACTGTTCAGTCAATAAGAAGTATAATAGTAATTTTGTTTCGCCTGCTAAGTACGAACACAAAAATGTGTTGGATAGTTTTGAAAAGTCATTAGCGCAAATTCTGATATTAAATTTTATATTAAAAATATACAACCAATTGAACCCACTAAAAGTATTTATTATATCAAGTGGAGATCTTAATTGTATATCTTATATGTGTCTATGTATCACTCAATAAAAACACACATACATATTATAAATCTACATTTTATTACTATCAACTTTTTTGTAAGTTGAACAAAAAAAATGAAAGTTTCTTTTATAAAAGTTTATGTAACATAATGTACATCTAACATTCTATACATTTTGACTCTCATGAGTTTAGTGTAGGCATCTAACCGCCACTGTTGAAATCTGCTAAACATAAATGTTATGTTTAAATATCTAGACTGTTGGGTTCGAAAGAACATGGATTTCACGCCAAAAACGAATGACAAATGATGAAGAATGCCTTAGTCTCATGCCCGGCCCTGGAAAGGTAGGTGTAAGCTGTACACACAGATTTCTATATTATATTATAGAAATCTGCGATTACAGTATTGGAAATATTATTACTTATAAAGTTATAAATATAATAAGTATAAGATTAACCCTTTCATCAGATAATCGATAGTATGATGTAATAATTTTCAATAAAATATCGGAACTTACTATTTAACCTTTCAATAATTAAATATTGTGTAAATGTTATATTTTATCCACAAATATTAATAAGAAGTACTAAAATTTTTACTGTAATTTATGTACCTATCTAATGTAAATACGTTATAGCTATGTACAGATATTAATAGCCCTTACGCTACACAGTAGTATTGGCGCAACTTGGAAAATTTTGGTGGAGCTAAATATATTTATTTGATTGATTTAGCCCCCCCCTCCCCAAAGGCATTAGCTTTATGTAATTTTTAAAAATTCTGGGGGAGCTATGAGTAATTTTGAGGGAGGCTTAGCCCACTCTTATTACGCCTATTCACAGTACCTACACAGGTGACAGGGTGTTTTACAAAGAGCCGAAGTTTTACTGAGATATACAGGTTGCCTCATAGCAGTTGTTCTATGCTCATAGTTGTATAAACCAAAGATATAATATATATATATATATATATATATATATATATATACCCATTATATATTTATGATATAAACAAATCAATCTCTTCGAACCATTCCTTATCTCTACTAAAGTCATACAGTAGAACTTCGATTAACCGTCACTGTCGGGACCGGGGCTATGACGGTTAATCGAATAGACGGTTAACGGAAATTTTGCAAAAAAAACGTGTGCATACATATTT
>JAIPRM010000365.1:34843-49673 GCA_025469315.1 Stegophylla sp. TES_Ste_2020 | reverse complement strand
TAAGACGGTTAAGGAACCACGATTGTCAATTCATATATATATATATATTGTTTTATAATTATTAAAGTATTAAAGTTAACAATCATAGTTTTATTTAGCGTGCATACAGAACAATAACAAATTATAAACATACATACACGTCGGCTGTTCGTCGGTCACTGATTAAATTACAATGTATACATAGTATGTACAATACATATACACATAAGTTTATCACATTTATCGCTTATATTGGATATATTTATATTACAAACTATTTTTATACACTTCATAGTTACTGTGATGATGGATAACAGAGAGTGACGGTTAATCGAAGTTCTACTGTATTATAAAGTAAAAAATTCAATGCGATGCATTATTATTACATGCTGTGGGTTATAGTAAAAGTTTGAAAAATGTTGAATTGATTGATCATATTATTGAAAGGTCGTTTAAAAACGATCATCATTTGAATTAACATGATTATGAATTGACAAAGTTTGAAATGATTTTATTTTTAATAAGTGTAGAAATAATGCTACATAAATGTGCGTTTGAAAAAACATTTATTGAAATGAGTTTCAAAATATTATAAATTAAAAAAAAATTTAGATCAATATTTTGAAGTCTCCATGTACTCGACTGTACTGATTCGACTATCAGTAAATTAATTTTCAAAATAAGATATTCAAAGGAATTCATTTTCAAAATTTAGTTATTCAAATATAATTGATTTTAGTTCATTAAAACTTGCTGGTCTCTCCATGCTATTCCTGTAAGCTGAATACCCATAGGCTCTTAATTTAAACTAAATTATGAAGTAAATTCTATTAACCTTGCTGACTGCTTTATACAAAATTATCCCACAATCCCATTGCGATACATCTATAATAATGAAGATAATCAAATTGTGTCATTTTTTTTTTCATGTTTACAAGACTCACTGGGACAAGAACTACACATTTAATATTTCATGTCCTATGAAATTTAATGTTATCATAACAAAATTATTTTAATTTAATTATTTTCGAAAAACTTGAAAATGTTATATACAGCCATTTTATAGACATCATCTTCTCTCGTTTACTAATAAGGTGTTCAAATACATCATTTTTCTGTGACAGTGGCGTACCGAATATAGGTCAAAAATCTAAATGAAGCCTAGGCTTCAAGTTATAAAGGGGTAGGTTGCTAATAATTACATAACATGTCATATATTATATAAAGATGGGGAAATATTATGAATTATGAAAAAGACAAATAATTATCATGTTACAATAGGCAGGTAAACTTAAGTTTTTTTTAGACTCCACATCAAAAAACTTTTCTTTTCAAATGGCACCACCCCATTTTAACAACAAAATTTTTATTAGGTTACTTTTCAGTGCCTTTTGATGCATTTCAATCAGAATTCAAAAGAATAGTTTTTTAATTATTCAAATTTAAGTATTAAGGATAATAGTCTATGTACCATGCATTAGTTACTAAGATATTACGTGATTATTATGAATCAATGAATTTACCTAATCAATTTGCAATATTATAAAATATAAACTAATCGTTCGAATTTTAATTTTAATACATCAAAATTCACAGAAATATTACTTGAATAAAATTCTGTAATTAAAATAGAGGGATACTATTTAAAAAAATATATATCTTCACAAAACACCCTTAAGTTGATGTGGAAAAAAAACTATGAAAAACATAATTTTTGTAGTAAGTTGAATATTCCTCAAAAAAATTCCAATTTTTTCAATTTTTACGGCCAAAAAGGAGGTGAGTATGCTTAAAGAATCACCCTGTACATATAAATTTAAAAATGTATAAGTCAATTCACTATTTTTATACATGTTTTATGTTAGAATTTTAATAAATCTTGTCATATTATATGTATAAAATATCGAAACTTATTTATTTATTATCGTATGGTATATAAGTACATGCAAGCAAATAGAATTAGTAATATTAAAAATATTACTAATTCTATCGAAACTTATACAAACGCATTATACAATTTATAAAATAGTGTTTACATTTTAAAATATAATCTGAGTTGCTATAAATGTTGTCTGAATAGAGTTTCCCTCCATGTTGTAAATTGCCAAATATATTACCTGGTTTGGACAATGAATGGGAAAAGTGTTTTGAAGTATACAAACAATTCAAGGATAAACCTGACACAAAAGAATATAAGGAAATGGGACATGGTAAAGGTAATTATAATTTGCTGTTGGTAATAATTTCTCATTAAAAATGTTAGCAATAATATCTAAAACGTAAGAAAAAATTAATTTTTATTTTATTTATTATAGAGCCACCATGTCTTTTTCAATGTATTTTCCTGCAATCTGGATTATCTGTAAGTAAATAATTTATAAAAATAATAGTGAAAATAAAAATTATTATATACATTTTAGAGCAGCGATGGAAAGCTTAATAAAGACGCCATCACTAAAAAAATGAGCGAAGGAATGAACAACAATGAAAATTGGAAATCTATATGGCAGCCTACTCTCAATAAATGTTTTGATGATGGTGAAGTTATAATTTAATAATATAAGATACTTTGTGGCATTTGTAGGGTTTATAAAATAAAAAGGAGATTTACCTCACTAAATTACTAGCTATTTGTAGGAATTTAGATGTCATAGGAGAAAGAAAATTGTAGATACGTTCTGTTTTTCTCTACTATTTTACAATAAAATTCAAAACATTAATTTATTCATTTTTTTTAACATTATTTTATTTAAAATATTAAACCAAGTGCTACAATAGACTAATTTTAATATTATTTGTGATAATTTAAAATAATTATAGTTAGTCTATTATCTTGGTTCAATATTTTGCATGAAATAATGTTAAAAGATTTCAAGTTATTATCAATAACACTGAAAAATTAATTTAAATTACAATCTTTATTAAAAGACAAAATTGAATGACTAAAATTTAAGTCCTATAATTAAGCTACAGTAGATACTTTTTCTAATTATGAATTGAAAATGATAATATTTAAAATCTTTTTTCTTTTTTCTAATAGCTGAACTTGAAGAAAAAAAAGCTAATTCATATAGGACGCTTACACCAGCCGGAAGATTGATGAAATGTTTCTTAAGAAATTTTTTCATGGTAATTTACAGATATTTAATATACTTTTTATATCAATAATTAAATACCTTATTCTAAAATGCTATAATCAATAATTATTATTTATGGATTATGGTATTTTCCAGAAAAATCAAAACATTTATTCTATCAGAATATTTACTTAAAAACACATTTTAGATTTTGAGCGAAGCGAAGACACTAGTGTTTTTACAATAATAATTATTATTATTATTCAGTTTCTTTTGTATACACATTTTTGTATAGGAATACTTATCCAAAAATTTCGACTAATTATTTGCTTCTAAGTGGTACTTTAGAGAAGTCATTTTTCAAAATTATCAATTATTGTCTCAAAATTTGGAAAAACTATCCAAAATTTGACAAAAATAGGCTTGGAAACTATCTTTTTTTAATCCTAACTTTATAAAGATTTTATCATAAATAAACAATATGAGAAATAATTTACGATGTGCAAGCCAGACATACATTACATTACGAGTAGTATTCTTCACTCTTCGGGTCAGATACTTGATGTGGATTTGTTGAAAATGACAACTATTATTGTTCTTTATATTTTATTAACAAACTTCGCTCAATTGTATTGTTGTTTCTTTAAAATTCAATACTCTCACCAAGAATATTTGTTTCAAGGAGCAAAGAATATCCATGGTGCGAAGTATTTCCGGTTTTCTTGTTGATACTTTAGTTGTTTTAATTTTTTTTGGATAAATAATTTCTTCAATAAGACAATTCTGAATGAAAGAAATTAATAATATAAAGAACAACAATAGTCCTAATTTTCAACACACTCGGTAAGAGTATCTGACCCGATGAGCGAAGAATATCTGGCTTTCTTGTCTATACTTTGCTTTTTTTTTTATCTAATATATAAAGGAAAAAAAAAAGAAAAATGTCCAAATTTATTTTTTCACATTTTCAACATTTTCTTATGCCAAAATATTTCTCATAATATTATTGTCTATCCACGTTTAAATTTTCAAAAAGTTTGGATCAAAAAATGATGGTTTCTGAGTATTTTTTGTTAATTTTTGGGTAGTTTTTCCAAAAAAAACTGAAGAATTGAGAAATTTAAGAAATGACCTCTCTTAAGTACCAACTTAGGCAAATCTGGTTTCATAAAGTTGCTGATCGAATATTTTGGACAAGTATGTCTATAAGTGTATATAGAAAAAAAATATTGTAAACTTTAACTTCTTCACTTCATTCAGAATTTAAAAGTTGACTTACAGTTTTCAAGATTTTTTTCAGTACTGTTAATTAAACATATGATTGCATTTGTGTTAAATTTTTAGGTCTTACAAATTCAAACATTAAAATTTTATGAAATAAAAAATTACAAAAATAATGAGATATTTTCAATATAATCAACTAAGTTCTGAACTTAGTTAATAATTAACTAATAAAAATTCAGGTTATGGCATATTTCACTGTTTTTTGGTAAATTTTCTAGTAGTTTTTCCATAGTTATGCTTAAAATATACTGAGAATTTTGAAAAATTACTAGAAAGTACCAACTTGATGAAATTTCCAATCTTAAACGTTACTGATTAAAACATTTGGACCAATATTTTTACCCGAAATTGTGCTTTCATTCATATGAGAAGCGGGGATATAGATTTATACAATCAATACATTCTCCACTGCCCAGAATTTAATATTTATAAAAATATGTAAAAAAATGTAGTTTTATTACATTCTGATAATTTAAGATAGCGTATTTTATAAAACATTTTTGTAATAATCTATTAATTATAAATAATTGTTTTAATCAGTAAACTAGAGTCCAAAAGGAAAAAAAAAATTAAGTTACCAAATATATTGTACATGGACTTAGATTTTTTTTTTTTAAAATACTAAGAACTTAAAAGAACATTTTATAAGAACTCAAATTAAATTTATTAATTTTCTTATTTCAGAATTGTCCAAAAGATGTTTGGGTTGAAAGTAAGTATATAAAAAAAAAGGTATGAAAATAAAAAGCAAGCAAAATAATTATATTATTTTTACAGGTTCAGAATGCTCAAATTTAAAGAACTTGGTACAAAAATGTCCAGATATGCCTCCTCCAGTTTTCCAACCATTACCAAAGATGATCTAACTTTTTTAAAGTATTATTTAAATGTGAAAACATGACTTGCTATTTAAAATGGATAAATGGTTAAACTAAAATTAAAATAAATAATAGACACTTTAGAATTACAAAAAAAAAAAAAGTTTTTTTTTAATTTCTTATTTCAAATTCTGCTGAAAACTGCAGTTTTATTATAAGACAAATATTGAATTAAATTTTAGTTAAGAATATCTATGGAGGACATGTGAAATATTTTAAGAAAAATGTTTCAATGTTACAACAAATAATTAATAACTTATGCACATAATTGGGCCAAGTGCAAATTTTTGAATCAAGCCGAATGATTCAAAAATAAATACAAAAACTATATGAATTTGTAGTATTGTTCAGACTCATAATAACATGCCATAGCCAAATGTTCTTTTAATAGGTGTGAAGTAGTATCTCTCCCAATTTTGACGAGTCGTAGCTTCATCGCTAAAAAACAATAATTAAAATAAATAATTTTAACGATTTATAATAAATATCAAATATGTTACCTTTTAGGCACTCCCACAAGAGTAACTTTAACTTTAGTATGATCTTCTTGTTGATTTATAACAACAGTTACAGTAGAATATAACCAATTAGGCCACTGCTTAGTTTTCCAATTTTGGACAATTTTTTTTCCAGGGCTCTTTATTTAAATAATGCAAATTAATATATGTAATATTAAATAGACCAATTATTAACTTACAAGTTCTAAAAATTCACCAGTTATATTTCCATCAAACAATTGGAATTTTCCACCTTTTATCGCTTGAAACTTGACTGTTTGGTTAGTAAACGCTGATACAAGCTGCAATGAAATATATTTTAATTATTTAATTAACTAATAACTACAATTAAAAATTAATTATTAATATACTTACTTCAGGGTTTGTGAGCACATTATAAAAATCATCACCAGTACACTGGAATTCTACATCCATTACCACAGTAGTAGTATCTATTTTAGATGATGATCTATCTTCTTTTGCACCCTAAAAAAAAAAAAAAAAATTGAATAAATAAACTTAAAAACGTAGTCAAATATTTAAGGGAACCATTACACCTGAATGTGTTGTCTATATCTTGCCAACGTAAAACATAACAATTTGAATCAATTTTATATCATCAGTTTTGATCTTTGAGTAAATTTACTTTACCTATTATTAAAGGACCATAAAATAAAAAAATAGCATAGGCGCTAAATTGATAGATAATTTATTGTTTTAATTAATGACAAGAACTTGAGAAAGATAGTCGCATGATGTCATAAGATCACATGACGCTGCAGCAGTAGCCTATGCTTTTATAAATTATACTGAATGTTAATTTATACTTTTATTGTTTATACAGCTATAGATATGGAGAGAAATAATTTTTTGTGACATAAGAACACAATATCCTCAAATAGAATATTAATTTAATGTGTGACACCTATCTAAAAGTTCGATAAAAAAAAAAAAAATGATAACATTAGATAAACATGAAAAAGTAGCATTCGTAAAAATCTTTAGTAGGTTTCACAAAACTACAAAAGAGGTGGTCAATTTTTAGTTGACAAATGCAAGTAACTACATCACATAAAAAATTAATACAAATGGGAAGAAAATGACACAAAAAAAAAAAAAAAAAATTAACACTTGATCAAGATTCATAACAAAGAATTAAATAAAAACTGTTGTTCAAATCCAATGAATGAATCATACTATATATTTAAAAGAATTATAACCATGAAAGATTTGCTGCATGCAAAATATTTGTCTATACTAGCAGGCTACTTTGTATCTCATTAAGTAAAATAAAAACCGAAGGAAATACATGTGTATAAGATCTATCATAATCACAATGGACACAATGCAAATAAACTAGAACCTAGTTGATAAAATTTAATGTTAATTTGATCTGTGTTATCAAATTTGCTTTTGTAATTTATTGTTTATATAGATTGTAAACTTTCTTTTAAACAAATAAAAAAAAAAAGTATAACACTTCTCTCATATTGTGATCCCATTGAAAATTGGGGGGGTACATCTTAATTTTAATAATTTTAAAATTTATTTTTGAAGTATTATAATATGTACTTTAACACAGTAAAATATATACTAGCATTTAGGAAAACATATACTACTGACAATTATTTTATTTTTTCATTATTTTTGAATGTAACAAAAAAAATATTAATTAATAACTTAGACCACTCCAGCAATTCCTATATAAAAGGATAGGATAGGAAGTCGCGTCTTGTGATTTTATAATATCACACGATTATTCTCGAGCTCTAGTGCCTCAAAGAGTCGACGTTTAAAACTTTAGTATCACTGCTAATTATTAGAAAGCTCAAGTCATTTTTCTGTTATATGGTTTTATAAATTTTAAAGGTTAGAGCATATCTATGATTGTAAGTTGGGTTTCTACAATATTTTCAACTTTAAGCGAGTTATTTCTACATTTTAAAATTGTAATATTTTATATATTTATCAGTAGCAAATTGAAATATCTTAAAAAAACAATAATAAACACTAATATTGCACATGAAGCCATTATTTAAAATATGATAATAGCACAATTTACTTTAATAAAAAATCTGATAGTATATAATTGATTCTGCCGATTGGAAATTTGCTATTTTGTATATTGGTAGGACGGAGACAACACGGGTGTAGCATCCTTTTAATGACTTACATTATCAGAATTGTGAATTTTTGTTAATGATTCTTTTGACAATTTTGGCTTTGAAGAATTTTCATTATCCTTTTTTGGCAAAATCATGCCTTTAGAAAATTCTAAAATGCATAAAAATATTTAATATTAAAAGAGCAAAAATTAACATTAGATCTATAAAAATTATAGTTTATATAAACTTGATTTAGAACAATTGTGATAATTTTAATCTTTATAATATCAAGGTGTAAATTAACGAGTGAAAAATTTAAATGACATAACGAAATTTAAAACATAAAAACAATTTCAATATATTACACAGGACATCTTAATAAGATATATTATTTCAAGAGAAATGTAAACTACCTTATTTTAAAAACTCTATAATCTATATATCAGGGGTGGGCAACTGGCGGCAGCGAACCTTTTTTATCTGGCCTGTGTTTCATTTTCGAATTACATCATACAATTTTAAAGTTTTTTCATCTATACTCTATACTCACCAACTTCTTGTTTCATCTTCTGAAATAGAAGTTGATTTTGCAGCGTTATCATTAGTCAGACTTCCTCAAAACTCACATTAAACAAGTAAAATAGTAATAGAATTATTTATATTTAATTTAATTATTATTTTTTTAATTCACCTTATAAATATAAAATAAATTAAACAATGTATATTTTGAATAACCTGATTATTTTTTGCTCTCAATGCTTGGTTCACTAGATATTAATTTTCTAAAAATTGGCCTTCTAGTAACTTTGAGTTGTCCATCCCTGCTATATACTTATAATGTATATAGAGCTGCATTTTATACTAAAATTTTTTTTCACATGTAAACATCCAAAAATATTTTACCTAATTTATTTAAACTTATAATTCCTTTATCCAGCATTCCTAATTTTTAATATAGAAATAAAATGTTGTGTTGTTACTTATATTAAATTAAAAGTATTAAATAAAATTATATATATATATATTTATAAATGTATATAATTAAAAATTACCAAGACATGCTTCTCATTTAAGTTATGCAAAGTAACTTGGGTATAAGAATATCAATAATACATTTCTGAGTGAAGAATGGTTAATAATGTAAAGAACAAAAATAGTTAAATACCTAACCATACTAGTAAAATAATTATTCTAATATAATTAGGTATGTCAAAGAGAGGATAACAAACCAGGGGTAGTCAGGGGATAATTTCAAAATAAAAATGATAAAATACATAATATAAATAATTATAAAAATTAATACACAAATTTTCTTTTAGATTCTGAGTGGAGTGATGAAGCTAGTGTCTATTGCATTTTTTTTCTGTTTTTAGTTCATAAGTGGGATATGAAAATGGCCGAGTACAAAATATTTTTTTATGATATTAATGAACTTTATAAAAAGAAAAAATTGTGTAATATAAATTGATGCTTCACTCAAAATCATTTTATTGAAGAAATTATTTTTTGTTCCTTTAAAATTTAACATACTCTCCCATATCCCACTTAAGGAATGAAGAACAGCCATAATGTGAAGAATTTCTGGCTTTTTATTTAAAATAATTGTTTAACATGTGTCTGAAATAAATACAGAACACATTATTTTTAAAAAAAATTTTGTTCTCGGTTCTTTTAACATTTACCCAAAGAAACAGGTCTTTATTTATTACATAAAAAAAGTAAAGTAAAATTTAGGCAAAAAAGCCGGACATACTTTGCATCATTCTCCACTCTTCGGGTCAGATACTATTTGTAAGTATGTTGAAAATGATGACTATTATTATTCTTTTTATTATTCATTTAGTCCATAATGATTATACTTGTTACCATGAAGTATATTAACAAAATAACAATAGTTTGAATTTATATATAAAATATTTACTTTATTATTATTACCTTCTTTTAGATCCGTTATATACTTTTCTAATTGATCTCTGATTTTACTACGCCCTTCATTGTAAAGAAAATCTTTTACTATAGTTCCTTCATTTGAGGATTCTTTTAATGAAATGTTAACCTGTAAATTATAAACTAATAAGTAATTAGTTTTTGTATATAGTACTAAAATTAACACTATACCTCGATTTCAGATACGCTATTTTCTTCACTTAAATTAGGAATTTTTATAGTCCCCTCTATCTCTTTATTAGAACCACTTAGATATCCTTTCCAATTTAATGATAAATCCCATTCATAAAAGAATATTAGTTTGCCTTTTCTGTTATTTGCAACAGCTTCACCTTCACAACTTTCAATTTTAGTAATCTCACACTTAGCTACATTACTTTCTAAAACCAAACCAACTAATAAGGCATTAAGTTTATCTTTAGACCATTGGCAAGCATTTTTTTCAGTCCTGAAACAATAACAAAATGAAAAACTTTATTAAGTAATACAAGGTTTTTAAAATTACAATTTTCATTAAAAATCTAATCAATATATTATACTAATGTTGTTTTCAGTAAACAAAAATTGAACAAAAAGATAATCTTGTGAACATTCTAAAAAATATTTAATATAAAATAACATTTTATGCAGATACAACTTTTTAAGTGAAAAATATCTTCAATAATGAAATAACACACCATACAAATTTAGGTACTTGACAGAAGAAAATATTTGAAATTTATAATCTTAGTAGGTAGGTACCTACCTTACTAAAAATGTCATATCAATAATTTAAAATATAAATGTTCACAAACATAAGTTTTTTTTTTTTTTTCATTATGTATCATGATACCAACTAGTTAGTGCTAAGAATATAAATCAACTACACATCTCTAAAAATTAAAATAATTTTTTAAAAATTTTAAATTCTTATAAGAATTTATGTTACAAGTACAATAGGTAGGTTTATGCCTAATATTAAATAAGTATTCAAGATCACAAGATTATTGAACCTATCTAGTCAAAACTTAAACATATTCAAATTAAAAAAAATAGGTAGGCAAAATAAAACGATTTAAAAAATTACCAGTGCCAATTATTAACGTTGGTGCCATCTGGACGTTCCTCAACAATCCATCGCGGATCTCCTTCTCCCCATTTAGCCATCTATAAAAATAATAATGGTTTATAACGTGTAAAACTTTAAAGAAAAACAGTTATTTTTCAAAAATAATTCATAAAAATGTTAAATTGTTGACTCATACTTTATTAACTAATGTAACACCTTTATTAAACGATGAACAATATAATATTTAACTCGATTTAAATTCCAGAATAGAAAACACAAAATGTGTTCAAACTTCAAAATGACTTCAATGACCAGGTGTTAGCCACTGGACCAAAATATTAATAACAAATTTTAGGGACCACTATGTCAATGGTAGTATAAGAAGGTTAAGCACACAGCAGTACTAGCACATAATTTTCTTTAAAAGAAAATTGTATTAATCATGGAAATTTCTAGAATATTTGTACAGTGTGACCAAACAGATAAGATGTTAAAATATCGAACCATGGACTAAGATAATCTTTATCTTAGTCCATGTATCGAATTATACATAAGAAAACAATACAGTGAAATTATTAAAAAGCCGTAATCCAAAATCATGTCGTTCATGAAAATATTAAGTTATAATATAACATAATGGTTTTTAAAGAATTATGGAATACAAATAAATCGAAAACTTATAATTTATACCTTTTATATTATTGTCATATTGTTATGATATAATTCATGGACACAGTAAAATGTTCTGAAAACAAACATTTTTTGGCTATATTTGATGAAGATTGCAATTCAAACGATTTTCAGTGGTAAACAAATATCGTTTTCAATTCCTTTATAAATTAACTTGAACTATTCATGTAGAATTTGAATATTTATACGGATATAAATATTATTGTTATTACTGTGTTAACGGATTTCGAAAGAGAAATTTCATATCAAAGAATTTACCAAACATGAGTAAATCATTACCATTGGCAAGATTGTCGCCGGCATCGGCGTCATCTCCCACTTCCGAGTTCTGAGCAAATGCCGTGTACACTATAACCCCCTAGACATTACTCCTCTTCTAACTCAATCCTTGTTTATTGTCGTCGGCCATTTTCATTGACCCTTTGCCTGTCTTATACGCGCATTCGCTTGACGTCTTTTTAGACTTTTCAACATTGCTGTTTGTCATTTAACCTATTTAATTTATCATTGAATCAATCTGATCCAATACACCATGGCTCAAGTTAAAGACGAGAAAATCAGTGACACGTCAATGAACGGACCTAACATGCATCATGGTCCGAATGCCAACCATAAGCCCAAAGAAGAATTTCAAGGCGGTGGTCGTGGTGGAAGAGGCAATCGCTTTCAACCATATGGCGGACCCAACCGAGACCGTAAAGGACCCAGGGATAATAATATGGTAATTTCGTTATGTTCTGCTTTATTTTTGTATACCTTTAGGTAGTTACCAGATTTTGTAGGTATATATTGGGATTGTCTTAAAACATGTTGAGTCTTTTAATTCTTAAAGATTTGTTTCACCAATAATATTATTTTTGCAAATTGCATTTAAATTAATTATGCTGTGTTCTATAAGATACTTAATGAAATACCTAATCATTATCTGAAGTGGTCGAATTCATTTAACTAGGTATTCTAATGGATCCTTTTTTTTGATTTGATAAATATACTTGGACATCATGTGATTTTTGTAGTTTTCTGAAGTTCTCATTTTGTAGTTTTAATACTAGGTAGACAGGTAGTATAATATGAGGTCACTGCAGTTAACCACCTACATTTCATTATTTTTGTAGGTTAGTTATTCTTACAAACCTAAATTTTGAAAAAAATTAGGAACAATTTCAGTGATGTGAATCTATAATTATAAATTATTAAATGTACCGAGATAGTTCTGAAATGTTGGGTATCTATTACCTAATTATATTTTGAGTGAATTATTCAAAAATTTTTTTAAATTGATCAAGGTTTGGTTTTTATGATACTATTGAGGTAATCTCATTATAAACATATTTTTGCCTTTTAACCACTTATTATGGTTAACATAAAAATATTAAAATAAAATAATATATTTCAAGAGGTAGTGTCTACAATTTAAGTAGGTACCTATAAGAATGAGTAATAAATAAATATCTGTAGAAATAAAATAATTAATTATTTCTAACTTTCTGCACAAAAATTAAATTAATTATGATGATATAGATGAATACCACCAAGATCTTTGAATTTTTGTGATATAATTTTCATTTAATCTGATTAATTATAAGCTATTACAATAAGTAATAAATTATTTAAAAAATACATTTTAAGTATTGTATAGTGAATTTATAATAAAAATTACTAAAAATTCGCTATTGACCAATAGTATGTACCTAAATACTATATATTTTAGTTATGACCTGAGTCACATTTACAATTAAAAATATATAATAATTTATGTTATTGATAGTATTTTCTTATGATGAGATTTAAATCTATTTAACCTGATAAATATTGATGACAATTATATTATCACCACCCACCTCTGAAGAAAACGATTATTGAAATACCATTTTAGTATAGAATTAAAATTGTTTTATACTAAATACATAATTTTAATCACTATGACATAAAATTGATAATGAAATTAGAATTTATTCCTGTCTGAAAACATATTTGAAGTAATCTGTCCAATGAATTAATATTTATAAAACATATGTTATTTGTACATTACATTTGAATGTATACTTATTCGAAAGAAAACATTATTCTTGCTTTCCTGTTTGTATCTATATTTTATTGAACCCATTTATTGTATCTTAATTTAATTATTATTTCTATCAAATAATTTTGATTATGATTCACCTACAGATAAGTCCTAATATCAATGATAAATAAATATTATTTTACAAATAAAACACTATTTATCAGTATAATTATCAAATATATTTGTGTTTAAGAATAAGTTGTGATTAAAATTGTTATGGCTCACGATGTGATGAGACATATCATAGGTTAGATTAGGTTAGCTAACCTATATATCAAATAGGTGATGAATAATCACTAGGCCTCCGCAGCTTCATAATTTCATTCATGATTTACATCTAAAAGATAGGTGCTTCTGCACAGCTGATGAGAACCTGATTAGTGTTCTTTATGGTATCTGCGATGGTGCAGACCATGTCAAAATTAGATATTTTTATGAATTTACAAATTTTATTGATGAGATATATCTTATAGTTCTGATATCATTGATGACAATCATTTTATCACCACTCACTTCTGAAAAAATTATAATTCAAATTAATATAAAAATTTGGATACTTTTAATATAGAAAATATTAAATTAAATTCAATAAAATCCCATGTTGTATGATGAAAACATAGTTCATTTGAAATTGTATGAAATTTAGCATTATAGCAATTGTCTTTCGCTCCTATCTGAAACATGAATGTAAAGTTTGTAGTTTGTGTTCCCTTTCGCCACGCTATAATACTTTAATTTGGGTATTATTGTGCCAATTCATAAAATTGAATCAAAGGGTAAAGAAACATATTGTCCTACTAGGAAACACGGTGAATTATTTCACTTGTGTGTCGACATTATGGATACAAATATTAAATGAGTATTTCTTTGTTGAATTGGTATTTTATAAAATTAAGTTTCAGCATTATTGTCATTTGCTTTGATCAGAAAGCTAAAGAGATAAATATAATTATATTTAAGAATTAGGTTATCACATTTTATTATTAAGAAATTTTTTTGTAGGTACTTTTATTATACTCTTAGTTGTTTTTTTTATGATGAGGATTATATCAAATTGTTCTGATTATGATTGATGACAATCATTTTATCACCACCCACCTCTGATCAGTAAAATTTACTATATTTGATTATACAATAAATAGAAATTTCATGTTACATGATGAAAACATAGTTCATTTGAAATTGTATGAAATTCAGCATTATAGCAATTGTCTTTCGCTCCTATCTGAAACATGAATGTAAAGTTTGTAGTTTTGTATT
>JAIPRM010000365.1:0-29576 GCA_025469315.1 Stegophylla sp. TES_Ste_2020 | reverse complement strand
CGATCAATAACTTTTTGAAACCGGATTCGCCTCTAGATTGTACTTTAGAGAGGTCATTTTTTGAATTTCTCAATTATTCAATTTTTTTTTTTGGAAAAAACTACCCAAAATTTGACAAAAACGACTCAGAAACCATCATTTTTTGATCCGAATTTTATGAAATTTTAAACATGGATAGAAAATCCTATAAAAAAGATTTTGGCGGAAGAAAATTTTGAAAATGTGAAAAAAAATTTTGGACATTTTTTGAAATTTTTTTTTTCTTTATTATTAATTTCCTTCATTCAGAATTGTTTTACTGAAGAAATGATTTATCGTTTCTTTAAAATTTAATACGCCCATCAAGAGAATACCACACGTCGTGCGAAGTACACCCATTTTTACATTTATAGTATTCAGGTGCTTTATGGTTCAGCTTAACTGAACTATTATTTGTTAGTGTTAAATAATTACAGTCATTTATGAATTAACATAATTTTAATTATCTAGTAGAAATATTTACTTTTCATTCTGTCATTAATGTATTGATTTTTTTTTTATGCATGAAAGAAAAATTCTTTCATTATGTTCTCTAAGAATGGTTTTATTGAAGATAATATTGACTCCTACGAAGAAGGACATAACTCAAATAAATTAGTTGATTTACTTCAAACATGCTTTAAAAAAAGTAAATCAACTAATTTATTTGAGTTATGTCCTTCTTCGTAGGAGTCAATATTATCTTCAATAAAACCATTCTTAGAGAATATAATGAAAGAATTTTTCTTGTTTGAATATTGTCTAATTATTATCTTTCATTCCTCTTATTATAGAAAATACAAAAATATTAGTTAAGTCGTGGAAAATATATCGTTTTTATGAGAACATATCTCAAGTCTTTTCATGGGGAATTTACAATATTATATATGAAATGGACGTAACATAAGATATGTCTTTGTTCGCTGGTAAACCAAATACTAGGACTAAATATTTTATTTGATTTACCACCTCTTTATCAGAGTTGAGTTAATGTCATTTTCATTGGAAATTAAAAAAAAAAAAAGACACCATCAGATAATCAAATAAACAAATAATGAAAAATTTGAGTTTATGTCCTTCTTTATATGTGTCTATATACAAATGCTACAATATTCAAGCCTTAATCATAAGCTAACAATACTTTTTATTCTTCATATTTATTTATGAAATGTGATTTTTATCAAATTCATTAAATTGAAATAGAGTAGGGCATATCGAAAAAGAAATAAGGCTATACTTATAACTAAATGTACATTATTTTTAATGCTTATTTTTAAGTTTTTCATATTATGTACTTGCATTATTTCCATGGTAGTTGAATCACTGAGGTATTTGTGTACTTATACTTATTAGAATATATTTATTAATTGTTTTTTTTTGTTTTTTTTTTTGCAGCACAAGGAATGGTAATGTACCAATTTTTATTATTTTTTTTAAGTCTTCAATATTTGTATATAATAATAGTAGCTTTACTAGTAATACAGATTTATTGGTCCCTTATTTCAATTTATACTAGTTATAAATACAATATCTTTTTATATGGTATGTTATAATGTATATCAGATTTTCAAGAGATTATTGTCTCTATTTGATTTTTATTTTTTATACTATCCAAATGAATGTAAAACTAAAGTTATTACATACCATATATATAATAATTATTTCTTCCTTATTCCCCAACAGGGTGGGGAAAGCCAAGTGGCAAATTTACAGGTCAGTCATATGAAGCATGAATTAATATTAATTTATCATTTTTTAGAAGTATGAGTGCTTATATATTATCTACCTTGATTGAAGTCGTACTTCAAATTGATAAATGTCTTACAAGTTTTTGTATTTGAATTTTTTGCGGTGTTCGTAATTTTCAGGATTGATGGCAGTATATTATTTATTTCCATAAAGTGTTAATAAAAATATAAACATGTATGATATATATTTTTCAAGTTTATAAATGTGTCAAAAAAAGATGCATGTAATAGGATAAGATAACAGATATTGTTATTTTTATGAATTTTTTATTATTCATAAAAGAAGTAGTCTTGTAGAAAGTAATCGAAACAAAAACTAATTTTGCTCGTCATTTTTGTTATGGAAATGGTATAACGCAGTGCTAATACAACCATAACAACCCAACCAGCACAAAATTTTGTTTTCTTCAAAAATTGTTGAAGAATTAAATTTTTTCCTTGGGCCAAATTGGTCTAACCCTCAAAAAAAAAAAATCCATTAGGTTAAAAGCGCATAATTTTCTTTTAAGTCTTAATATAACCTAATGTGATTGCTTATCTTTGTTTGCTTATTCTGAATAAATTAATTTAAGTGGTTTTGGTCCACTATGGTTCTACATACCTCATTTATGAAGTGACCATTATTTAAAGTGATTATTGTGCATATATTTCATTAAACTATTCAGTTTAATTTATCTATTTTGTGTAACTGAGAAAATCGGTATTATTTAATAATTATCTTATTATCGAGCTACAAAATATAGCTATATTCATAATCTTGTGTTAATATTCTAAATTAACATTTAAAATCTAAGTATACTGGATTTAAATAGTATGCTGAAAAATATTATAAATATTAATTAAGTTTTAAATAATTGAATTAGTCAATTATTTTAAAATCTTTAATGTTGTTTTATTGGTTAAAAAAAATAATAAATAAGTATTAATGCAATTTATATAAATGGGCTCTTAAAAACATAAAATATTTCTTATTAATAAACATAATAAAAGTATTTTTTAACAAATACTTATTTTTTTATTTTAATATACCTAAATTGGGAAAAATTTGAATTTCTCTTATATTATTTGTATTGCATATCATGATATGATATGATATGTTAATACTACTTGTGACTCGTAAATTTTAAGGTTTCAAATGTTATTTATCAGTCTTTTATTTCTCTTTTTTAAAGAGCTTCGGAGTGCCTCTAAATTAATTTACTTTCTCCTATTTCTCAAATAATTTTACAAAATCAAGCTATGTAAACAAAAATTATGATATTTCTAATCAATGTTATTAACTACTTAGAAATTAATATTTTAAGAGAAGTTAATAAGATAAATAGAAGAATTTTAGCCTTAAAAAGTTATGTTGAATTAAACAAATTGTTTAATTGCTTAACTGTTATGTAAGGTTGTGTTTTATCAGTTTGTATAGAATTCATTCGAACCAACCTTGGTTAATATAAATATTCTGGTTGAAATAAGAAGTTTAGCAATTTCTTCCTAATTTAGGTAAATAATCGCATTTAACTATTGATTGGTCGTCATTTTTATTTATACGATACATATGTGGTGTGCATGATTGTTTTGGTTTTAATAAGTATAATGTTGGTAATAATTTTTCATCTGTCTTAGTGAATTCTTATTCCAATCAGTGATTATACTCAAATTTTAACATTAACACTAATTAATGTTTCATTTTTCTATTTTACCTACGAAGCATGTTTGGGATAGTAGTGGCAGAATGGAAAAATATGTGGTTCACCACATTCTCTTATTTAATTCTGTGTTTATTTCAACATAAAATCTGAAGAAATATCTATATAAATTATATTAAACATTATTATGTTCCCATACATAAAAATTATGGAAACTCAAATTTTGATATTAATGTTTTATCAAACTACAATTTTGAAATTTTTTCTAAAAATCTGTTATTAGTTATTACCATTGGCACAGATAAGAATACCGGAGCGTGTATTTCATATGTCCTCAATATTAATATAATATTCTCTATCCCCGCAACTGTATGATAAGAAACGAATGGTTTGCTCACATGGTCTGTGAAGGAATCATTTTTTGTCTTATGGTGGTGAGGAACTGATGACCATTTTTAGTATTTAGTATGCACTCCAGTATCCTTATCTATCTTGATGGCTATTACTCAAAATATAGCTGATTAGCTAGCTACTTGCCCACCATACCCTGACTTGTAATTATGGGTTCTCATATTGTTTTGTGCTGTTCACATAATGGTTAATCAGGTTATAATGTTTTATACGACTCGTTTTTTTTTTTTTTACAATTATGATTTGTTAATAATTTAATATACAGGGTGATATTTTAAATGTGTCCACTCCCATTTTGGCAGTAATTGCAAAAATTTGGATTTTTTTTTCTCAGAGTGTAATAATAAGAATAAAATAATTCGGAGTCATTATAAAAACTGATTTTTGCTACTCATTTTTTCATATCACCTTATGGATGTCTTGTAGTGATACAAACTTTTTTCAGATGATACTCCCTTTTTAAAATATTGATTTTTTTTTTGTGAGTTTTGATATGTATTAAAATCAAAATTTGTACAAATAGTTTTTAAATGATTCAAATTTAAAATATTCAGGAAAATAATTTCTTGGACATATTTTAGTTGCATATTATTTAATTATTACGAATCTATGATTTTATCAGCTAACACCTAATTAAAATTTGCCATTTTGTATAATATTAACTATTTGGATGAATTATTTTGATTTCAATACATCAAAATTCACAGATAAATTACCAGAATGAAATTCCATAATTAAAATAGAGAAGTGCTATTCAAAAGAAAAAGTTTGAAGAAAAGTTTGTATCACCACCTGTTATCCTTAAGGTGGACATTAAAATAATAGGTTATGGAAAACATAGTTTTTATAGTGACATAAACTTTCTGTAAAAAATTGAATTTTTTCATTTTTGCAGTCAGAAAAGAGAAGGGCACATTTAAAAATCACTGTAGTGAATAAATGTATAAAAAAATCAGTATGACAATTTGTTTTTTGTTTATGAAATTCATTAGTGCCAATTGGTGGCAGATTTTGTGTCTTAACTGTAATCCAATGTCTGTTAATTAGTATTATAGTCTACGCCAGGAAAAGTGATGATGGCCACTTCTCCTCAGACCTCGCCCAGTCTGGAGACTGTTTTTCATTTTATTGCGTTGTTAATGTAATTAATAATTAGTTATTACGCTTATTTTATGGTGTATTATTTTTACATGATAAATAAATTAATAATTTCATATGAACACGGCGCTTAAAATAAAAAGTTGATATTACAAAAAAATTAAACTTTTTAAAACATTTAGATAAAGTTTGACAAAAAGTTAAATAAGTACTATACCGAAAAATCTGCTTAGCGCATAACGGTCAGCCGCTACATTTTCTGGTGCAGACTATAACTTCTATGCTTCTATTCAAATTATGGAAAATTCTTAAAAAATGCAAACTAAAATCATGTTGTTCTCTTCTATGAACTTAAGTGAATTCATATTTGATTTTAATAAATATTTAGATGAAAAATGCAATAGTAAATAGTAATAAACACTGGTATTATAAAGTACACACAATGAAATAATTTTCATTCTATACTCAATAATAGTAATTCAATTATTTTTTCTTCCATATATATATATATATATATATATATATATATATATATATACATATATTAAATACTTTAAATATAAAATTCAAAAATATCTCTTTCAATGAAATTGAAGAAAAATTGATTTATTTCAAAAAAATATTTTTGTAGTGTGATTTCAAAACAATGTGTTATACAATTTTAACAATTATTAATTTAATTACTATTGGAGATAAATTTACAGATAAATTCATCGATATTTTAAATTAAGAATTACATGATTATATTAGACATTGACTTCATCAAATTTCTAAGTATAATTTCTAATGTATTTTGTCTATGGCTGTAACAAATAATGTAGATCTTTACTGGCCAAGTAAATATTTTTAATTTTCGGATGACCTAAATTATAAGAAATGAAATAAAACTTGTTGACTATATTTTTGTGAAGAGCTTAAATGAGCATGTGTATAAACATATGTATAAACTATTTTAGAAGTTAGGTAATCCTTGATTGTATTGGTTAGGCTGAGACTTCTATTATGATTTTGTTGATTATATTAATATGAAATTTAGGTATATTCACAGTGTATGAGAAGATTTAGTTGATAATATTCATAAAGTTAAACAAGTATAAACTTTTCTATTTTTGTCTTTTTCAAGTTTTTAAAATTGTAATTTAATTGAAGTATGTCAATACTTCCAATTTGTCGTTTTTTGTGTTGTATATATATTCCTTTTTAATGTATCCTTTTGGATAAGAACCTTCAGAAAAGTTATGAGCTTCTTTAAATGTTTATATTTTATTATTAGGCAATGAAATGTTTACTTGACTAATTCCCTATGAATGCGTTGATTGATTTGATAACCGATAGGAATCGACGCCGTTCGTGGAAACTTTTGTACGTGACAATCAAGGAGTATTGCCGCCGCCAGGCCATTTCGACGGCCCTAGAGGAGACAGGGGCGGAAGGTGGGGTCAAGACAGACGTAACGGCCAGGATCGTAGAAGATTTTAATCTTGAAAAAATGATCCTAAGAATAAACAGAATATAGAACAAAAATTTGAAGATGGATAGTTAATGTTCTTCATTAAAGCTAAAATTATTACTTAACTATGCATCATTGCATAACTACTACTTACGTTTTTCGACGTAAGAAGAGAACTAGTTTTGGTACCTTTTTAATGAATTATATTTTTATATATAATTTCATTTCTAGATTTTTACTACAAAACATAAATCGTCAACATTTCCAGCTTTTAACCATGCAATTTTATTTTATCACAAAGAATTGATTTTTTTTTTTTTTTTTTGTCATACTATTTACATTGAATAATGCATAGTAAAAACAAATAGTATTTTTTATGACAACTTTACAATATTTTCCATGATTGTTTAGCATAACATTACAGTTAATTTTTATACTTCATTTTAATTATAAGTTATCTTTTATTACCCTTATGGTTTAAAGTTAGTTGACTCTGGAGTCTCAAGAAGAAGTATTCTTTTTTTTTTTTTTATCACTTACGTTTTTTGTTAGATACTTATTATTCTTATCTTCATTAATTGTACATAGAAATTATGGTTTATATTGTCTTTATAATAATTAATATAAAATACTAACGTAATAGATAATGTTAATTAAGTTTTCTAAATCACCAGACCATTGGATTCATAAAGATGATTAACAATTCGATATTAGTTTGTGTGATGTTTGAGAAACTTAATTTTTTATTGATTTTCTCTTGATACTAACAAGTTTATTAGCGTGTTTTGGTAGTGTTCTCAAATATTCACTTTTGTGAGATATTTCATATTCCCTTAAGATATTTAGTGTGTTTAAATGTATGACTCTTTAAGAAGTTAATGTAATAGTCTACATTATTAGTAAATATAGTAATCTACATTATACATCGTTTCATTGTTTGGTAGCTTTCTATTATTAAATTTCAAAAACTTTATTTAAAAAAAAAAATTGATAAAAATAATTAATTGTAAGTAAAAGTCAATCGTTATTGCTATTTTTAAGAAATAAAATACCACAAACTTATCTTGTAATTTTTTTAATAAATCTTTAAATGATTTTAACATTATTTAATTTGATCTATACAATAAAGGAGAAGTAGTAGATTTAAAATTTAATCAGATTCTCTGTATACTGACCATAAATAATAATTGTAAAACATTTTTTTTTCTACAAAAATCTTAAGATAATAGTTTTTTTTTTTACTGTGTGGATCAATTATTTTATTATTATAATAATCATATTTATAAGTTAATTAGGCGCACGGAATAATTTATTCATTTTAATTTATTTATACATATATATTCCTAAATATACATTTTACTAGAATTACTTGGTGTTTGATATTTTAATATAAGGAAATAATGTTCAAATAAGATAATATATCTTTTACTTAGTGGGAATATATGAATCACTGAATAAATTATTTACTGTCATTTTGAAAATAATTTGACTTCTGCACTATAAATCATTAGATAAATAATTTTAATCTACGTTTATTGAGTTAAATGTATTTCTGTATTTTTCAAAAACTATGTATGCAATATATCTGAAATGCCTTAATATAATAAACAACTGACATTTCAATTGGATTTTGAATGTATTGGTCTTATTTCGTTCTATAATATTACCAGTTTGGAATAAGAACTCCGAATGTTCTTACAATATATGGAGTATTTTGAAGATTATTATTATTATAGAATTTTATACATTTTTGCTCTTGAAACATTGCACTAATAATCTGAAGGTTGGATAAACCTTTTGGGAAAAAATGAAAATATCAATAAACTCTTTAATATGTTCAAAGCTTATAATTATGGCTAATATTTAAACCACAATGTTCCTGTGAAATTTTTCGTGATAATAAGTATAAATATGATTTCATGTATTTTAATTTTTTTTTTTTTTACAAATTATTGATTAAAATGTATATACAAAATGTAACAAAAAAATTTTTGATGCTAATGAATTTTTACTCTAAAACTGATGCATAATATAAGAAATAATCATGAATAACATATTTAAAGAAAAACAACTCATTTTATATTGACATTTGCTTGAGATTTTTCATTTTAAAATTTAAGAGGTTTTGTTTTTCAATTAAATAGTTGGTTGAATAAAAGATTTTCATACAAAAATCTAGGAAGTTGAATGGTACTGAACTTATATATGACGAAAAAAAAATATGAATAAAACAACAATAGTTGCTTTTTTTACGTTTCAATTATTTTCCATTTTAAACAAAATATATATGTAATATATGCCAAAATTATTTAAATATAAATAGATCTAAAGGGATATTCATATTTCTATGGTTTTCCTAAGGTTTTATTTACTGTTATCTACGTTTGTTGAATATATTTTGGATGTTGTGTTACCTTTGCAAAATAAGTATAGTAAATATTAGACTTCATATAATATTTATTTGTAATAAAATGATCAATATTTTTATTATAGTGTTCACTGATTGAAGTACTAAAAAATAATTAGATTGGACTGAAATAGGGTTGAGTTTTACACAGTCAAACTCCTGTGAGGTCAAAATGTTTTAATTAAAAAAAAAATATGATTTGTAAAGAAATGTAATTAATGACTACAAGACCGGAATTATATGCATAAAATAATCGCAAAAGAAATTTTAAATTTGTAGTTACTGATACAAAAAAAAAAAATTATTCGTGTAGGTGGTACCTTGATAAAACCTTTTTTTAATTCATTCGATCATATTTTTGTTTTTAATCTTGGTGTTTCTTGAATTATCAAGTTTTCTAATATGCTTGGGATTCTTCACTATTGAGATATAATTCTGAATGGAGCGTCAGTTAATTATATAGAACAATAATTGTCAGCTTTATATTGAGTATATTGATCAATATTTAAGTGCACAATAATGCCAAGTGAATTTTAAATATTACAAATTTTTATTTTTGGAATAACCTATTACCTGCAGCTGATATGTTTTCTTCTAAGGTTAGGAAATTAATATTGACTGAAAACAATAATTTTTACTACAATGTTATGTGGTATTATGTCATAATGAGGCCTTGAAAATTGTAGAATTCTAAAAATTACTTTTTAGAACTAATTATATTCTATGATTTACCAGGGTTGTTACGCACCTGGAAACCCGGTAAATAACAGGAAATTTCTAAATGCTTGAAAAAGCAGGTAAAAGTCAGGGAAAATGATATCATTCCTAGAATTCTACTTTTAAGTATTTGGCACATCAACATTTGTTAGATTCTGAGTGGAGCAAAGAAGCTAGTGTTTTTACAGTGATGTTCATTTCTTTTTCTTTCTTTGTCGCAGAGTGTTAATGTGAGCTGGCAGTATAAAAAATTAAAAAAATTGTAATAATTGTAAATTTGAATATTATATAATATTCAGCTTGAAATTTTTATGTAAAATTGTCTTGAAACTGAAGCTCCATTCAGAATTATTTTATTGAAAACATTATTTATCGTTTCTTTAAAATGTAATAATCTTGCTTGAGAAGCAAAGTATGTTTGGCATTTTAAAATTACGAAATAGGTCAGTTAGACGTTAAACAAAGATGGTATTAAAAAAATTGAGTAATGAAATGTAAATTATATTTTAATACTTACTTGAATTACAATTAATTGTTTATGACATAATTTTAGGGAAAATCACTAATTTCCCTGGAAAAACCCTAGAAATATCAGGGAAATTTAAAAATAAATATGGTAACAACCCTGTTTACCAAACAGAAAATGCAAATACTACAACTTCTGTGCCTTTGTCATTTATATTATTTGAAGTAAAATGATATATTGTAGTAGATTATGGTTTTATAATATTTTATAATAACCATCATTTAATAGATTGGTATATGAAGGAAATATTAAAAATATGGGATAATAGAAAATCACCCGTACACATTTAGGGGGTGAAGACTTATAAATTTACCTATGATACCAATTTGTCACCCCTTTAAATGTTCTTCAGATCTTTTCCTGATTTTGATGTTAAACAGTATTAAGACTTCAAAATCGATTAAAAGATAACTTACAGAGTTTTCTCAGTAATTTATTTATCATAAAAGAGGTCAAATTCATTATTGTTAATAATGGATAAATATTTTGAGTTCTATTAAAATTAATTTTGTAGTTATTAAATTACTGAAACAAATTTCTTAAAAATCTAGTTTACTGCATATTTGACCATTATTACTAAATTTTTTGAAATTTTACCTTTTGCTTGTAAAAACAATTAAGTATTTTGAATAATCACTAGAACAAAACTATGAGGTAGTTTACAATTAGTAATAAACAACCATTTTAGATTCTGAGTAGAATGAAGAATCTTATGATTTTACGGTGATATTTATTTTTATTTTTCACTTCTGGAAACTCTTATAGAAATATGTAATAGACCTTTTTTCCAAAAAGCCGGTACAGGGATGGAAAAAGGGCACATATACAAAAAAAAAAAAAACGAACGTTTCCGTACTGCTGACGTGTGAATGTTTATTGAACAGTTTAAATACACAAACGGAAGGGTGTCGTGACGAACTGACCCTGCTGCGCACAGTGGATGAAAATAATTAGATATACTCGTGAATAACAAAAAAGACAAACTGTTCAGTTGCAATGACTGAACATAAATTACTCTTAAACAAAAAAAAAATACTGCCGAGGTATCCGAAGATTTGAGATGACTTGTAACAAAATGGCATGGCTCATAACCTTGTGGACGCAATACGTACAAAATGAGAGGATAAGTATAAGCGGTTGTCTCAAAAAGAACTGATAGGGACTCTGGATATCAATGTGGTTGTTGGCCGGCTGTACTTCCTTTCCTGGTGTCCGGGTGATGGTGACGGCCAGGTCGCGTAACTAGTGCCTACTGCGGTCTGTAGGTTGGTTTGGTTGCACTGATAGCGGTGTACTATCATAGTACGGGTCTGTGTCATTTATATAGGAAATCACTCCCCAGATGGTATTTCAGAGAGGAAATTTTTCAAAATTCTCAATATTTTATCCTAAGTATTAGAGAAAACTACCAAAAATTTGATAAAAAAAGTAAAATATGTCAAAACTAATATTTTTATAAAATTGAATTTAGTTTTTTAACATAACTTCTTAAATAATGGGGTTAGAAACTTGTTATTATTTAATATGACCATGCAGATACTTCATAAATATTTCAAAAACATTTGACCAATTTTGAAGATATTGGAAATTTCTTGTTTCGTATTCTATATTGATAAATATTTAAAAAGAAAATTAGTTTTAGAGATGGTTTAAGAAGTTCTATACTCCATGTCCCCCTCAAGTCAAATACTGCATATATTTATTGGGGCCATTGTTTCTGTCAAGGTATGCGCTAGCACAAAGAGAAAGAAACGAGGTAGAATAAAAACTCCAGGAGTCCACGTCAGCAACACAAGAAACCAAGACCTAAGCTTCTACTATGACTGGAAACAGCCAGAAGATTGGAGAACAGTAACATCAAACACTTTCTATGTATTCTCTTTGAGAAAGGGGCGTAAATATATCAACTGCCCTAGTATTATATATCATTGATCAGCTAGACCATATCAACCAATCAGTTAGTCTAGAATCAATTAACGATGACACACCATTATTGTACTTCTCACGCAATGCACTAAGGCAAGTGATCTACAAAGTTTCAGTAAGATGTCGCAATTGTTTGACACCAAACAGCTTAGAGAAGGAAATCGTATAACAGTGCAGAACATCTTACCTAAGCCTATGAAAATTACTCTATAAGACTGAAGTAGAAGTAGTTCATTGGCAAAATCTATATACATTTCTCCTGGGAACAATAAAACATGGTTACATACACAATGTTTCAATCATTATCTCTGGAACTGTCAACTCTATACTAAAACCAAGGGCATCCCCTGATACAGGGTGTTTCAATGGAGCCCCTGATACTATTGAGGTTATCTCAATCTATTACTGCAGTCACTATAATCTTCAAGACTAACCGGAAGGATAGTTGAATTTACTAGTCACCACAATGACTGATATATATATATATATATATATATATATATATATATACCAAATACAGTTTGCTGGTGGACCAATTTTTGCTTCAAACAACATTTCTTTAACAACACAAACAGCTTTAGTCTGCCAAAAGTCCATTTTAATTTTTCGCCTACTCGCTATGTTTTAGACTTGGGATGTAGAACAATAAATACAGGCGTGATATTGTAAAGTATTGCTAACATTATTTTTAATACATTCATCTAACATTGGTGTACTGTTTCAAACTTCTTAAAGTTCCCTTGCTTCAACATGAGTATATTTAATAGTACTCAATTTGTTTCAATCTTTTAGGAATTAATTTTTAATAATTTCTCGTGTAAAGTATTATTGTTTACTCATTTATAAATAAAAAACTACTTATGAGTAGGTACTTAAAAAATGTTGAAATAAAGAGATGAAATAATTTTATTTTTATACCAAATTTGTATAAGTATGAAAATTATTAGCATTAATGATAAAATATTCTTCAACCCTGTAAATATACATTTATATGCAAAATAAAATTTGATCTGTAAAATTGGTTTGATTTGAAATGCATTTAAAATCCTCATAAGAATGTTTACATTCAGTATGTATATTCAAATGAATAGAATTCCGGTCTTTAGTTTTATGAATATGATAATAAAATAACTAAAATAAAAATAAAAATTAATAGTTGGGTTTTTGATCGTCAAATTGTGATCAGTCAGTCAGACTGTACTTGACTGGTCAGTTGGTATATAAAAATCTGTGAATTAAAAAATAATTGTATAATAATGTAGCTAATGTTCTTATAGTAAAATTACAAAAAAAAAAAATGGCCAATTGACTAAACAAATTCTTTGTCAATTGAAGACATTTTGATTGTTCAATTAACAGGTCAATGAACTGACGGCCAATTCTAGAAAAAAGAAAAAAGTCAATATGTATTAATCAATTGATGTTTTTTGTGATAATAAATTATCAAACACTTGTAAAAGAAAAGTGTTATGCTATCCTTTGAATTATTTCCTACTTTTCTTAAATCTTAATTCCTTTTTAATATCTTAAGTTGAGGTGTGGATTGGGATTAAACACTATGAGGCAATTGTTTTATTGAAAGGAATATTTACTCAACATTTTTTAAAGAAATTAGTTTGCTGGAAAGCATTAACTATCAAGTAAGTTAAAATGTGAAAATTAATAAAACGTGTGAAGGGATGTTACTACATTGTCAGTTTGTGTCTGATTGCTACTTATCCATAAAAAATTCCTAATTTTTCTTGCGTTAAGTTTAACATTTCCTGGATATAGAATATGGAAACTACAAATGAAGATCATTCGAATTGAGGATCGAGAGCAACGGCGTATTGCTCTTTATTAAGCACTTTTAAAATGACGAAGACTTTAATTCTTCGTTAATTTAATTTGAAGGTATGTTTAAGTAAATTTTGTGATACGTATATAATATCTTTAAATGAAGGTGAACAATTTAACCTGACAATCTTCATTATTGTTTTTTTGATATCATATTATCAAATTTGAAGAAATTGTTTTTGTTAATTTGTTTTAATGTTTAATGTACCTACAGAATTATAGTTTCTATATTGTATGATGTTCTTAATGATACATTGAAGATTGCCTGGTTTTATACTTAATATTACTTTAATATTCTATGTATTTTCACAATTTTTCAGAATTATCAGTATGTCATAGTTTGTGGTTTATAATTTGATATAGGCAGCACAATTGAATAATTGAATCAAACTGTACGAATGAAGTATTATTAATATCTACTACTATTACGCGATGTCACACCGGTGAATTTGGTCTTTTAGATTTAATGGTAACAGCACATGCATTAAATGCTTTAATTTTACCAAATATACTATTTTGTTATGATTGTTTATTTTTTAAACAATGGTTCTCAATTAACGGTGTTTCTTAATAGTATTTAGTAGAATTATTATTATATACTTACGTAATTGAGTTGTGAATTTGAATTTATTTTATAAATTCAAATATATATAAAAATATATAAACACACACACACAGTGTCCCAGTATGATATAACAAATGCACTTTTTTTAAAAATTATTACTACAACATGAACTACATTAATAACTTGTCCATTTTTTTTTTTACCCAAATTTTAATTTATATTAAATTTTTTCTCAAACTGTAGTATTAGGGTGCAAAAATATATATATATTGCTGTAGTAATAATTAAACAAAAAATTAAAAATTAATAATAGAACAAAAGTTTTGCATTTGTCAAATTGTATTGGGACACACACCCTGTATATACTGTGTATCTATGATTTAGGTTTTTTACAGCACTAAACTGATTCTTTTTTAAATTTATAATTTACAATATGATGAGCATATATATTAGTAGAAGTTACATGTCCAGTAAAAATACGAAATTGGTGATGCCTAGGATTTACTGGGAAATCTTAAGTTTCTCAAACTACTGTTGGTGAATGCCAAAAAGTATAATAGTCTCTTGGATATGGTTCTCCCTCAAAATATCCCATTTTCAAAATATCATTCACAATATTCCGCGGTCAAAATATCCCCATTCAAATTATCCTATAATTTAATTTATTTTTTAATTACTACATATGTATAACACAAAAGTTAAGATTTATAATTGCATAATTATTATTATATTCATAATATACACTTCCAAACAGTTTAAATTGTTTTACAATAATGATTAAAGAGTATATAAAATAAAAATAAAAGACTGTTTTATTAAAAATGACAAATTTTTCGACATACCTATATTTTATTTATTTATTTATACACATGACATCATTAACGTGACACGAAAAAAAAAAAATTTATGGAAAACATAGTTTTTATAGTGAGTTGGTGGAACATTCTCTCTTAAAAAATTCCATATTTTTCCATTTTATCTGATTAAAAGAGAGGGTGAGCATGTTTAATAAATAGCCTTGTATTGGACTTTTTCGTAATGAAACCTTAAAAAACATGGAATATTGATGGGTTATTTATTATTTTTTTTTTTTCTAAAGAAATGCTAACCAATACGGGGTTTTATTGAGGAAAAACTTTAAAACCAAACACGTTTTTGTTTTTTAATATGTCTATTGTAAAATGTGTTATCATAAAAAACTTATCAAAGAATTTTTTAACACTAAAAATGGCTTTAAACCCATATTTAGATTCTGGGCGAAGCAAAGAAACTAGTTTTATTTTTTTGGTATTTTCTTGTTTATATGAGACTACCCATGTTTTGGAGAATATCACAACCCTGTTATTCTAGACCATGATTATAAATTCATATGTATATTTATGTCATGGTTTGAAAAATAAAAAAGTTTCTGTCTGTTTTCGATTCTATTACTATTTTCCATACAACTAAACCATATTTTAGAACTGTGGAACTAATGAATACAAAACTATAGGATTCGAGCGATTTTTCAAGCTTAAAAATTGAAAGGTGTTTCTATTCACAAAACCTGAAAGTTTTAAGGATTACTCACAATTAAATCAATATGTGAAGAAAGTGTGAAATCTTAAGCTCAAGTGAGTGCCCTAATTTGCTAACTGGAATGAATTCAATAATATTAATTGAGTAGAAGAAGACAATATTGGAATATAACTTTTTGTTAAGGTCAGAGATTTACATTTATCAGTGGCAAGATTCAATCCAAGAGATTCACCCCACTTGACAACTTTATCAAAGTGTAATGTTTTAGAGACAAACAATCTTTTTAAAAGTTGTTTTTCATATAAAGTTTTATATTGTCTGCCAAAAACAAAGAAAATGACATTTTGTGAGAACAGATTTATTGCCATTGATATATTCAGAAAAAAAAAAGATGGCGATAAATTACAATCTTGAGATTCATTGTGTCAATAACAACTTCTCAATACCAAGTTTGACTCTGGTATCAGAACAATGGACGACCAGAGAGTGGCGATCTTATGTTATTCTAAGATTCTTTAATTTTTTTTTTTTTTTTGTGTCTAATCTGTTTAACATAGGTTTAAATTTTGTGGTTGATAACCAGAAAGTGATCTGCTGTAGCCAAGTAGATCCACCAAGTAGGCCTTGCTTCGGAGAAAACAGGATGTACCATTATTTATGTTTTGTATAAAAATATAACATTTTGTAAAATTACAATGTATTATTATTAACATCTGAGTTTCTTATGTATTTGTTATAAGTAAAAAAAAATAAATCTATTATAAATCTGATCGAGTAAGTTACTTAATATTGAAATTGATTTTTAATCTTTTCAATTGTTAGTGTTTACATATTATAATATGATTTAATTAGATTGATTCTTTAAGATCTGCTGTATTTTACTTATATTTTATTTAAATTATAAATTAACATATAGTATATAATTTATTTACCATTCGATAACTGTTTTTGTTATGTTCTTTTTACTGACTTAACGACACCATACGCTCTAAATATGTCTTTAACAAAACATTTGTTTTCATATTACACATATCTAAATAATATTTGTTGAAATTAATTGGTGAATAGAATTGGATAACTTAAATTTAAAAATAATAATTATTAATTTGAAATGAAATAAAATAAAAAAGCCTGATTATTTATTAATACTATAGGTTTTTATTGTTTCTTTTATTCTTTTATCTTACCTATGCATATATTATTTATTTTAAATTTAAATAAATTAAAAAAGTGCTTAGCCTTGAACTAAATGAGTTTTTTATACCTATATTACTTGCTGTTATATATCTATGGATGGAGTTATTTTAAAAAGCTATAGGTGCCACTAAAGTCGAAAAAATGTATTTTTGATATTAAAATTCCAGAAAAATTGTAAGCATGAACTAGTGAAAGGGTGTGTTTACCTATGGAAAAATAAGCTAACTATACTGAAAAGAAGATATTCAGATGCTGTTTAAAAAACAAATGATTTATATATAATTGTTGAAAAGGCTTGTACCATATCAAATGTATGTAAATTGTTTACAAAGTTTATTCAAAAATAATAATTTTTACTGTTTCAGTGAGCATACTGAGTATAAATATTTAGTGCATAGCTATAATGTAATTACCATAATATTTATCTAAATAGTTACTTGCTTCAGTTTGTGATAACCTAACCAACTAAGTGGTTTGACCAGGTTCTGAACATCACTAAATTTCTCTCTTAATTGATATTATTAGTAAACAATAGAATGATTATGTAAAGAATATATTATTTTCATGAAGTATTATAGTTATTTAGTTTTATATAGTATTGTATATTTTTTTAATTATCAATGTGAAACGAAGATACCACTGTAAAGTATATAATATTATGTTTTTGGAAGAACCTTTATAAAATTATAATTGTTCAAAGGATTTTCATCTTATTACATTAGACTGATTATAAACACTAATATAAATTAAGTCGAGGCAATATAATGGGACAATATTATTTGTTTCAATGTGTTAAATGTAATATTCTGTATGAATTAATGCTCTATCATTTTAATTGAATATTAAATCATTTTTTTTTAGTTTCCTAAAAAAAACTTAAAATTTGGTGATGAAAACCCTTTTATCAAAGCACTGTCAATATGTACTGTATGCAACTTAATTATATATTATGTTTTTAGATGAATGTTTATAAAGTTATAATTGTTAAAAGGGTCTACACCACATTAGACTTTTTAAACCAAAATAAATTTAGTGTCCGTATAATAGACAATTTTAGTTCCAAACATGTTTAATATTCTGTATAAATTAATGTTATTTCTTTTAAATTGAATATTTAATCAATTTTTTCTGTTACCTGAAAAAATGAGAATTTGATTGACCCTATTAACAAAATACCATTGATATAAATTACTTTTATGTTTTTAGATTTTGAACAAAACAAAAGATGTATTGATTTAAAAGTTTTTTTTTTAATCAATTGGTTTTTAAAAGTGATCCTTGAGATTTATTTTGTCCCTTTTTAGATAAGAAATGGCATTTATTTATTGATCTAGAAATGTCGTTTTTCATGCTCGAGAATAACAACATATATTTGAGTAAAAACAGATATGAAATCAACTTGATATATTTAGTATAAATAATTCCACTTCTAAAATACTCTATTGAAATATTGATATCTTAATATCTAATGAATAATCAGTGTAGTCATTGTCAAAGTACCATAATATTATTTTGAAAAAAAAATCGAGGTAGGTAAACGATACTGGAATGTTAACTTATCAACTGCACCTGTGCTAAAAAAAAACATAAGTTAACATTATTTGAACTTATGGTAAGTGGTATGAAATAATATATGCAGAATTATCTGATGTTAATATAATCAATTTGTGGAAACTTAGTATTATTATTATTAAATAAAACAAAATAAATAATTAGGTATTTATTACTTATTATTAACGTCTGGATTTATATGACCTAAAAACCATTGATAAATGTTCTAAAATATAGACATAAATAATAAATTATGAATATATGAAAAACCTCAACTTAATGCAGTGACGATGGTGTTGAATTTCGTTTGATTTTCGTTGAATTCGAATTCAATTTGTCTGAGTTCAGGCTGTAGAAAAGAATAAATTATCTTAAGATAATATTTTGAATTAGTTAATTCAAATCATTAATTTGTATACCTAATAAATATTTATTAAAACTAATAAAAATACCGAAATTTTATATTAAAGTTTCAGTTTTGATGTATCTGTTGAATAATATGAATAAATAGAAATACTTGAAAAATCATTATCCAAGATCAACCCAAAAAATATTAATTTTGCATTGAAATCCTGGCTTAATAGTATCAACTATCAAATCATGTAATTTCAGCAGTAAAAGTATGAATGCAACTAAGGGGAAAATTCCTTTGACGCTTATAAGATTCATATAGAATATAAGGTATATGCAAAACTATAAAATTTCTTTACGATTATTACTATTGTGAATTATAATACATAGTATCTATTGCGACACATGATTAATGTGGGGCATGGACCCTGAAGCGTTTAATGATTGGAAATTAAATCATTACGACGACTGTTTTAACATAAATGAATGTTAAATGAATACGTTCTTGAATTTTGATTCTGAGCTAAGCAAAAAATTTATTGGTCTGTTAGTGATTTTATTTTAGTTTGTTTTCGCCTTTATGGGGTAGTAAAAATGATTCATAAATATTATTCAACACCTTCATTGTCAGACAAAACTCGAAATTTGGCACCCATTCGTTTCATTTACTCTTCTTTACGAATTTTGAGAATTATGGCTAAAATTACTTATGACGAAGAATTACTGATTGTTATTTATTATTATTGTTTTCTAAATTTCTTGTTTAAAGAGGTAAAAATTTTCAACTTCTTTAAACTATACGTCTTATATTAGCAGAATAATATTGTATCATTTTTATGAATAATTGTGTTGTATCGACATGGATTATTCCAAAAGTGTAGTTGACTAATAATTGTAAATGTTCAACAATCGCCTATCTTAGGGAAGCTTGCTGCATTCTTTAAAAACGTGTAGTAATTTTATATATCGAGCTTTGCTCAGAATCGATTTACATTCGCCAATGGTTTGTCCTTGTTTCCAAAATCAAAATAGTATACACTCGCGGCCAATATATTTTATCCTAGAACAGACCATATACCACTATTATATTCTGCTTTTTATTCATTGAATTATTTTTTTTAACTATTTGTTATTAATAATTGTGTATGTCACAAATTATAATATGTATTATAATAGCTATTATTATTAAATTTGTTTTATTTAAAACTATGTATTTCATAAATTATCCAGTTTAAGGTAACTACCATCATTAGCTAGGTAGTCGAAATTGATAAAAACAAAATAAAATTTTTTTATAAATTGTGTGTTGTAACAATTTATTTATCAATGAAAACGAATCTCGAAAATTCCTTATTTTATATGGATGACTTAACATTTGATCACAATTAAATACCTATTCGATATGCTTTTGGTGAAGTTTTTTTAATTTTCTCATATTATTTCTATGAATTACATAATATTTATTTTATTGTAAATGGCCCAAAATATTACAAAAAAAAAAAAAATAATAATAAAGCTTTAATATATATTTCATATAACTTTTTTTAATTGCTCTATTTTGAGTACGTTTATTACAATATTATATATAATCTATTGGGCAATATTAATGTTTTAATCGCGTATATTACACTCTATTTGCCGATTCGTGTTTTAAAAGGGCATTTGATGAGTACAATGATTTTACCCATAAATTAAATCACTCGATACAATGTATACATATAAAAAAACGCTGGAATAACGGATTCAAAAAATTATATGCATTCGTAGTGTGTGAATTTACTTGTCTCGAATCATTGTCTTAAATATTGTGTAGGTATTTGACCATTCATATACTTGAGGATCATATTGCGTTGTGTCCATTAACAGTTGATTTATACTGTCAATACAAAATAAATTAATTCGAATATTGGTTTTTCAGGCCAGACTCTGTACAGCATACGGTTGATCAGTTGGTTTCTTCAAAAATCGATTTATTCAAAACGATATGATGATCGTTTTATTGCAGAAGAAGTTGTGTGTCACATGTTGTGTGTTGAACGCCATCGGCCATGCAGTGTATGACGACTACCTACCAACAAGGTATTGATTTTTTAAATGTTACTTAAGCCTCTACTATTATACCTTAACGCTATCACTGCAGTATACGCTGTCCTATGCACCATTACAAGGTATTCACTTAATTAAACTAAAAGGATTACTAAACCTCAAAACCATCCTTTTGCCCTTCTATGTAAATACAACACATACCACCCCGCAGACCGATGTTTGGATGAATGTGTCTGCAGCACGAAACCCCATTGTTGGCAGCTGTTTTATTATTATTATTATTTTTTTTTTATCTTTTTTATTAGACACTTTTCAAGCGTCGTTTTCCTCTTTTTCTCAAGGTCGAACCATTATGGGTGTGCCAAGTTTTAAAAAATAATTTTAGCTGCATTTAACCTTTTAAGACATAATATATTAGGTGGTTTGTTCCAGCAAATTTAGTCTGAGTAGTGAGTAGTGGTACTACGAGTAGCATTCGCAGATATGTGCGATGTGCGCCAATATCATATTATTTGTGTCCGTTTTGTTCATGGGTGTTCGCGGCGTACGTTTTATTCATATTTCATAATTTATTTTGAACTCGATATACACGCGCATAGATTATTTGTGGTGAAAAACTGCTCGAGAGTAATTATTCATTTTCAGAGTTCAGAATCAAATATGTGTGCGCGCATCCTAGTCTAGAACATACCCATAGTTCATAATCGTGTCAGAACTGTTATGCTGGAATAAACATATTTTGATTTGATTTATACATTTTTTTTTTATTGTTTTAATTCTAGTTATCTCAAAATTAATGGGGTTGTGTGTCACATATAACAGCCTTTTGATCCAGACCAACACAAGATACGTTTTGCAGAAGATTCCTGCCGTTTACGAAGGAAAAAAAGATTTTTGAAAATGTTTCACTGGGGGTATATAAGCTAATAATAGGTACCTATGTAAAATGAAAATCCAATAAAGTAAATATTTATTTTCATAATCAATCTTTTTTTTTGTTCTGAATTTTCCTTGGTATTGTTCCATTTAACAATCCATCAGTGTCTGTAGATACTATTGAACTCCTATTTAAATGGTTTTCTACATAGTTTTTACCGAAGTGTAGATACTACAAATAATTTATTGATACGTGATATAAATCGTATAATTTAATACACGTGAGATGAACTGTTAATAGGTTAGATTACACGTTTCTATAAGCTCTTGAATAATATTATAGATATTAAACAAATGTTAGATGATCCAATAAAGAACGTTCAGACCTAGATGTGTCTTGTCGCACAACATTTCCTACACGACTGAATTCTATACACGCCTCTCCTTTCATTCTCAGTTTTTTATTTGTTTCTCTTTTCCATTTAGTATTATCTGGGAACACATTTCGTTTTCTTTTAATTTTACAAGAATTGGAATTAATTTCAATAAAGTTATCTGAATTACTATTTTCTTGAATACCAGAAGAAGTTAATTCATCGATATTAATTTCAGTCATTACGACTAATTATTATTTCATTTCCTTCAATCGATACGCTAAACTTGGTAGACAACTCGTGTTGTCACAGTTGATACTATTTGGATACATGTTATCACTTCAATCCAATTTGGAAGGAAAATAATTGATATTAGATTATTATTGTACAGAAAACAAATTATGTGCGTAAGGAGCTTATGATAATTATATTATAAGCTTATATTTTGATATCAAAAACCATAGACCTTGTTGTATTATAATAGTATAAGGTTATAAGGTCTATGTCAAAAACCCATTTTGTGAAAAACGTTAAATGGGTTTTGTTACCAACGACAAATTAACGACCAGGGTGTCCTGAACTTTCGTTTCCTTTAAAACACGCTATATATTTTCCTTACCGACCTTATTCAAAGCAATGATGTATTACGTGATAATGTATTATCTTTTTGGGAAATTTACATAAACTTTAAATAAGTCAAGAGAAAGTAATTAGTAACTCATTTCCAAACAACACTGATGAAGCATTTTAACTTGAAATAAACTGTAATTATTTATTATCTTTATTTTTATAAATACTAACAACAAAGTACCTACTAGGTACATGCAGTGGCGTACCCAAGAAGGGGGAACCAACTATATAAGTAATTTTGTAGGTATTCAGTGAGTATAGGGCCCCGCGGTCTGTCGGCAAAACCAAATTATCGGATATTAATTTATAATTCATTTATTACGTTCTATCTAAACGCTCACTAAATAAGTCCAGCAAAAGCGTTTCGCACATAGCTCTGTTAAAAGTGTTTGTTACTTTTTATATTATTTTGTGTACAACATGTTTGTCGCAACCCTTTATTTATTTATTTATGGAATATTTATTAGGAATAAGGACTAAGGAAGTATATAAAAAATCAATTTTTGTTTTTCACAAAAGTTTTACTATCTACAAAATAATTTTTTATTCAACATTTAAACTCAATGCGTGAATATCAGTATAATAATATTTAAAATCAATGTACAATCACAAAAAAATTAATTTTTTTATTCTGGTCGAATTTTGACCACTTAGTTATACTGGTACTTAATACCTATACAATTTTGATCTTTTACTCGAATACCTAATGATTTAGACATACGTTATTAAATAACGATTGTTAAACACACTGAATATAATATTGACGATTATTATTGCATATTAAATGACGCTTCGCTCAGAACCGTTTTATTGAAAAAAAAATCATTTATCGTTTCTTAAAAATTTTTTAAATTTAAAATTCAACACACCAACCTACCAAGAGAATCCCACCCAAAGTGTGAAGTAGTATGTTCGGCTTTTTAATTTTCTTATGAATCTGGTTAACCTAAAGTAAATTATTCTTATAACTATTTAAATAATTGCAGCTTTAAAACATGTATAAATAATAATACGTCATTATTGCCGATTGAAAAAAAATGTAAAATTGCATTAAAAATATGTCAATACCCTTTTTCTACAAGAATATCCAAAGTTTCAAAGTGTGTTAATTTTATTCATCAAATTTCATTTTATGAGTGTCTTAGGAATTACATTTTAAAAATTTATACTTGTAAGTTTTTTCGGGGGGGGATATTACCACCTACATTAGCGTTGGTAGTGGAGTAAAAACGCTTTTACGTTGTTTCGATTACTAATGCGAGAGTAATAATATTGTATTAAACATTAATTACCGTAAGTTTAAAACTGGCACTTAAAGACTGTATCTGAAAGCAAATTGGTGCACTAATGGCGATTGAACGCGTGATTGAAATTTTGTTCTATTAGTTACATCTACAGCGAGTGTAGCCAGGAATTTGTCAAGAGGGGGAGAGGGGAATTGAGAATATTGTGATAGGTCGGGTGATTATATTAAGTATAATGAAAACAAACGAAAGCCGGATATACTTCGCACGACGGGTGGGATTCTCTTGACGGGTGTATTGAATTTTACAGAAACGGTAAGTCATTTCTTCAATAAAACGATTCTGAACGAGGGAAGTTAATATTATAAAAAATAAATGAGAAAAAAAATGTTAGAAAAATGTCCAAATTTTTTTTTCACATTTTCAAAATTTTCTTGCACCGAAAACTTCCTTATATGATTTTCTATCAATGTTTAAATTTTCATATAGTTCGGATCAAAAAATGATGGTTTCCGAGTCGTTTTTGTCAAATTTTGGGTAGTTTTTTCCAAAAATAAAATTGAAGAATTGAGGAATACAAAAAAATGACCTCTTTGAAGTACAATCTAGAGGCAAATTTGGTTTCAAAAAGTTACTGATCGAAACTTTTGGACAAGTATTTCCTTAAGAAAAGTTGTACACAGAAAAAGAAAAATAAACATCATTGTAAAAACACTAGTTTCTTCACTTCGTTCAGAATCTAAAATTGTGTACCGATTTGAAGATTTAACATCCTTCAATGAAATTTTAGACTGTATAATTATATTCTACATTAAAAATACTATAATATAATATAATATAATGAATAATGTAATAATAAAATCGATGTTTATTATCTGAAAATACAGTATCGTTTAAAACATTGGATTCATATCCTATATAATAATATTATGAATAAAATTTAATTAATTATACGTCTATGTCGGTTTTAAAATATAGAATAATTCATATTGGTTTTTAAGTACCTACTGAGAAAAATAGCCAATTTTGTTGTATTTTGACATTTGAAAGTGCTTTATAAAATATAGAAGTGATAGAACCGATTTTTAAAAAAGAATAAATACCTATTAATTGACTTATATAATATAATATGTGAATAGGTTTTTTGAATAATTTCAACACTTAAAACAAAAAATTAAAAATTATTGCTAATATTATTGAATTATAGTTGTAATTTAACACGCGTGTAAAAATAATTCATTGAGGAAACATTTATAAAATTTCGAACATAGATTGAAAAACATGAAGTGAATTTTTTAAAAATTTTTTCAGTTTTTCAATTAAAAATGTTATTAATATAAATTACCTATCCAAACCTTAAAACTCTCCTGGCTACTCTACCATATATTTTAAAAGTGCGTAAGAAATCCAATAAAATCGTTTGTAATAAATTATAAATTATTTTCCCAAAAATACTCTGCTATATTATATTTTATTGATGCGCTTAGTTAGATCTCTACATATTATGAGTAAGTCCGACATTCAATTACGCATCACTGTACAAATGTGCATTAGGCGAGTAGATTTGTTGAAATTACAAAATCGATATTGTTTTTCGAGTTAATCACGAATCAGTCGCATAAAATATAGATTACGACATAACCTCATTTAATCGTAGGTCCCTGTAATTTAGAATTCGTTAATATTTAATTAATATACCAAATATTATATTATATAATATATATATGCTATTTACAAAATCAAGAAATTTTGGAAAATGTAATTGTTTATATCGTTTACAAAACGGCATAAAAAATGTGTTTAAAAGCGTCCTATTTTATTTATGGTAACTTCATTACCTTATATTAAGCTTTAACGTTGGCGGTACTCGGTAATTACTTATTTATAATTAATTAATTAGTAATAATAATTAATTATTTATTAATTTTGAACGATGATTGAAAGCGGATTAATAAATATGGACTTGTGTGTTTTGACAATTATTATTCAAAGCGCAAACGATTATTATGAAAAAAAACTGATTATTATGTTGTTACACTAAGCCACTGACGACCGATACGAAAATTGAACGACAATTTGTTTTTAAAAAAAAAAAATAAAAAAGCACCGTGGAAGGTATGACGTATTTTTTCTCCCTCGGACGTTTTTTTTAACCTATTGGAACGTGAAGAGTAATAATTATCGCGGGAGGGGGTTGAAAAAAAGAACGAAAACATAATAACAATATTCTGTTTCGTGTGGCCGCCCTTACGTATAGATATATTGTCCACTTTTTTAGTGACATGCAACCCGTTGTGCGATTGAAACTGAAATCAATTTGGCCCAGTTGTGTCCTTCTAGTTCAGCAAAGATGATGTGTGCCATGAAATCGGTAAGTCTATTATTGCGATATTGGTTAAAAAAAAAAAAAAACCTTATTTTTTTTTTTATTTCTTTGCACCACGTACATTTATAATTTATTACCATACACATATATATATATATATATATAACACCGCGGCAATATCTATATAGTAGTCATATGCATAATATATAAATTGAAAGGCTTTATATAATGTAGTTTATGGCAGTGGTCGAAGTGGATCAAGTTGGGGGATGAAACCCACCCTGTTGTTCTTAAATTTTAGATTTGTATAAAAAAATTCAAAATGAATGCTTAGATAAACCGAATTAAACCTATTTAAAATACTCAATTTCTATATAATTCTAATCCAATAACTACTAATTAGGAAAACAATGAAAAATATATAGGATAGGTACTTTTAACAGAAAGTCTCTTTTTAAATCATTGAAAAATTTCATTGATTCAACACGAGTTTACAGATTAAAAATTTGTAAATGTTTTCGTTTACGCTAACCTAACGAATAGAACAAAAAAGTTATTGTAAACTTTCGCTGTGTTAACGACAAAAATCGATTAATTTTTCAAAATCCAATACGGATGAATAATTTTAAACAAAATAAGTGGAGGGATTAAAAATGCTGACGAAAAGAAGTGGAGGGATGGCATCCCTCCGTATCCCACCCCACTTCGACCATTGGTTTATGGTATGATATTATTCTCTTCGAATAACCACTACACGCCAGTGTTGTTTGGCAGAATTAATACGGAAAATATTTTAAGTGTAAAATTCCGCCTCAGTGTCGTGTCTCGTTCGTCGAATCATCGAAGACGGACCAACACGGTTAGGTGTTGTGTCAAAATATTATTATTTATGAACCTCATTGCAGGCCACTGTGCCACCTGCGCGGTCGGTGGCATACGGCACGTTTACTTTACACATTGTTCGAGACCACTTGTTCTCGTCGTCGATATTGTTTGGCATTCAAAACATAGCGGCGCGCAATTTTCCTATTTGGCTGTGTTCAGGCTTAATTGGTTTGTTAATGAAACCGTGTCGTTCAAACAATTTTTTAGACAATTTGAACAACGGCCTAAACGAACGGCGGTTGTTTGTTTGTTGTTGTCAAAATATTCGCGACAACCTGGTGGGGGAAAAAAAAATCCATAACATATTATATCTCAATAATTTACTATTATTTTAACGTAGCCCACGCTCGGTGTGTCAGTATATATTTGTTTATTTATTGTATACATCGACGTGTAAACATCTTTTTTTTTTCATAAATATAGTGGAATATAATACACAATAACATTAGATATTTTATCAAATTAAAACTATTACGAAACAAAAACCAAAAGGGGGACAGAAAAACGTATAGTAAATAATAATATTAAAAATCAAAAAGTATTATACATGAAAAAATAACGATATTATGATATATATGATATCGATGTACATTGTAATTGAAATTAATATATTGCCTTTTCCTTCTGAAAGTAATTTATTTGCATTTAGTTGGGTTTACATCCACGTCATTCATTTTGCACCAATTAGTGAAACTGCTAATGTTGTGTTGTAGATTACGAGACGTTCTTCAAGATTATTTATTATTTATTACTCATGTCTTCAGCATTTAATTCCATGTTGAGGTACCAAAATCAATTAGGTTAGGTTAGGTTAGGATTTTTTTTATCATTTATATATTTCCAAAAGGAATTAATAATTACTGAATTACTGATTTTGTTTAAATAATTAGTGCGATCTTATCTTAGTAGTAATTTATATGATCTAATATTTTTCAGGGTGTTCGTAAACACTAAACTAGAAATTCGAGTATACCATAAAATCTGTCCGTGCTTTCCATTCAAAATTTGTATTGCTTTGTGTCAATCAAAAATTGTATTCATTTTTAATGCTCAACCGAAAACTTCGCTTGATTAGGAACACAAGAATTTGGCTTTGAAACTGTTGTAGGTTGAGAAATGTATTATTGTTGTACATTATTATGATTTATGACAAAACAACAATAGCAGCACACCCGCTGGAAGGGTTGATAAAATAAAAATAATGTTCGAATTTTTTTTTTCTGCTGACCACCAAAATATACAGAATACAATATATAGATCACCACTAGTGGTCCACGGACAATCGCTTTATTGTATTCAATTTATCGCGATTATTAATTAATTAATATAGTAATTAAAAACCGGATTTATATGTTTTTACATATTTTTACTGGGTCTTATGTCTTATTAGTTTAGGTCTTTAGTCTTATGACAGTAAAAAATGTGGTCGATTCGTTTACTTCTGAGTTCAAAGAAAAAAGCTTTTTTTCCATATTTGAGAATATTTAATCCATTTAGCATATTTTGGAATATTTTTGTAAATTGTGAGAAAAAATTAATATTACGATATTCGGAAAATGTTTGTTTTTTGAACATTTACAATTTTTTTTTCATCATTGTCATAAAAAGAAAACAAACAGCACGTGATAGTATTTTATCATACACATAAGTTGCCGAACCGTTCACTAAACGTGGTGGCCAACCTACATGCTCACAATAATTTGTTTGAATACTGATAAAATCAACGTTTATCAGATATTAAAAATGTTAAACGTTCAAATTTTGTTTTTCACTTTTGTCATTACTTATTTACGTGTTGGGTTTCGCAAAAGTATACCTCCTAACTATAATTATTAAATGAAGCCAAAGGAATATTGTTTTTATATTTTAGTATTATGTTATTATTATATTTATATATTATATTATGTTCCTACTTTCACTGAAATGCAATTGTATTCCTCTATATTATAATATAATATACCTCACTATTAAATGAATGTTGTAAAAAACATAAAAAATATATATTAAAGCATAATATATTGATTACAATGATGTTTATTATTTTTTTTTAGATTCTAAATGAAGTGAAGAAGCTAGTGTTTTTACAATGATGTTTATTATTTTTTTTTCTATTTTTTATTTATTTTTTTCTGTTAACACTTTTTCGTATAGAAATACTTGTCCAAAAGTTTCGATCAATAACTTTTTGAAACCGGATTCGCCTCTAGATTGTACTTTAGAGAGGTCATTTTTTGAA